>QJPP01005088.1:0-76570 GCA_003996215.1 Jaltomata sinuosa
GCAATTCATAAGTTCTAAGTGGAAGGAAAAATGATTCACTTGATGGTGTCGTGCCGCGACGTTAAATCATGCGCTTATTGGGAGGCAACCCAATTTGTAGTATAACTTCTTATTTTTATTTTTATAGTGTTATATTTTATTTTATTTTTTTTGGTTTTTGTGCAGATTTGGGAATGTCTGAGTACCCAAATTTGAAGCTAAAGAACATGGTTGAGCTTAAGTGTGGGATCGCGCGTCCCTTGATGATAAATTACGAGAAAACACTACTAAAAAAAGGCCAAAAAGAGATGGCCAAAAACGACGCTAGCCGTCGTTTTTTTGGTCAAAAGCGATGGAAAAGCGACGGCCTCACTATCGTGGGAAAATGACCTGTCGCTTTTCCAAAAGTGACGGACAGCGTCGCTTTAGAAGCGACGGACTGCGTCGCCAAGTAAAAAGCGACGACTTTTTTTTTCTTCATTTTTCCAGAAAAGCGACGGACGCCGTCGCTTTGTTCTTGAACTTGAAGAACAAAGCGACGGACAGCGTCACTTTTTCTGGTAAATTTTTTCCAGAAAAAGCGACGCTGTTCCGTCGCTTTTCTGTATTTTTTCCAGCAATAAAAATCTGCATTTTCAATATGCACCACCTGCCATTTCAAAAACCTATTCAATACAGCCCAAACCAGCAATTACAATTCATAAAACAATAAAAACATCAACAACAAACTAAAAACAAAGTAAAAATCTACTAATCACATAAAAGGTCCACCAAAAGGACCTATAAAGTATTCAATAACATTAAAAAAAAGTGTCAAAAAGTGTCCAAAATATCAAATTGTGTCAAGCTATAGAAGGAAATGGGGCAATCCTAATGGAGGGTAGTATCCACAAACTCCTCCTCATTTTCAATAGTCTCAGTAACGTCGTCACTTGATGACGAGGAGGAAGGAGTAGGATCTATACTACGACGGCGACAACCAACAAAGGACGACATTTCTTCTCGAAGAGCCTGGACGGTCTTGGACAGATCATCAGTGGTCTCAGTCCGTTTTCTCTCGGATTCTGCCAAGGCCCTAGTAAGATCTGCGATCTGCTGCGACATATGTGCAAGCTGGACCCCATCAACCGCCTCAGCCTGGCGCGAGGATCCAATACCATCCAGTCCTGCCTGGATTCTTCGCAAATCATTCCTCGAGCCTAGACCATAGATTCTCCCCTTTTGTTTGCCTCCTGCCACTTTTTCGGTCCATATTTGAGTGGCTTCCTCGTTTGTAGGTTCGGTCGGCAAGCCCAGACCTTGCTGAGTTTGGTTATACTCAGACAAAACACGTCCAAACTCATCCTGCATATAAAAAAATAAAAATTATAATATATATATATATATACTAATTCAAGATTCTAAAACAAAACTCAAAACTAATTCAACAACCTATATCAAATTCAAAGTTCCCAAATTCAAGTCAATAATCTAATTCAAGAACATAATTCCAAATTCAAGAACCAACCTAATTCTAGTTCAAAAAATCATTCCTAAAGTTGAAAACTAATTCTTAACTCAAAACTAACAAACTTAACTTAAAAAAACTAAGATTCAAGACCTAATTTAAAAGGTTAAAGTTAAATACTAATTCAAGATTCTAAATCAAAACTCAAAACTAATTCAACAACCTATTTCAAATTCAAAGTTCCCAAATTCAAGTCAATAATCTAATTCAAGAACATAATTCCAAATTCAAGAACCAACCTAATTCTAGTTCAAAAAATCATTCCTAAAGTTGAAAACTAATTATAATATATTTAAACTTTAAAACTTACATAGGTGTTTTGAGCCCTCTGCTCGACCCATACATCCGGATCTGACTCATTTTTTTGTCTCGTATGTGGCCTTTCTTAAAGAGCTCAGCCTGAATCGGAGGGTGCCCCAAGTCCTTCTCCTGCAAATAAAATAAATTTAACATAATAAAGTAATATAATTAATATTATTTAATCAAGTTTATATAAACATATATATAAGTTAAAAGGTTAATATTATTACTTACCATATCCCTTGCAACGTCCGCTACACTCTTTGCACCCATATTGTGCAATGATCCACCTTTAACACTGCCTCTGGCTTCTTGCCTTGTTCAGACAATGCTTTGAACTCGTTTGAATCCCAATACTTCTGAAGCTGCTCATGAAGATGAGGTAAAAGCCAAGATCCATACTTCTTACTATCCCGAAATTTTTTAAGCCATTGCCATAGCCTGGCACTGGCCTTCCTCGCGAAAGTAGTGAAAATGATCTTATTGTACTATCGCTTCCAAGTACACATTGTCTAAAAAAAGAAATGATTAGTATTAGATGATATATATATGTATGTATATTATTAATAGTTAATATATATATATATATACCTTAAACTCATCAAACATGGCCTGTTGGATCGATCTTGAAATCTCTGACCAGGAGGTCCAAGGTTCTGGAAAAAGCCTTCTAACTGCCTCCTTTAGAGCACGTCGGGGCTCTTTCGTGGGATACCACATGTAAAGAACATAATAAGCATCAAGTGATAAACAATTAATTAATATGAAAAAACAAACTTATCAATTAATTAGAAAAAAACTTTCGATGATCCTTCAGGGCAAATCACGACTCTACCAATGGCGTCATGCTCGCTAGGTCTCAAATTTACGTTGTCCTCTTCCTCCTCAGAAAGTGCTGATGCAGGTAATGGCGAAAGTCTATAACCCTGAGTCAATGGAGGTGTAGAGGTCAGTGTGTCAGACTCAGAGCTGGTATCTCTAAGTCGTAAGCCTGATAAGTGGGGGGAGGAAGAATCAAGTGGGGATGGCGTACCAGATGGTAGTCTCGCTGCCATGTGGTGGAGGCATAGAGGGTGTAGTCATGAAAGTCATGTGATGATGAGAAGTAGTGGGTCTAGGACCATGATAATCTACGGGATTCTCAGTGCCATAGGGGACAAACACTGGTGGAGTAGAGGGAATCTGTGGCGAAGATGAAAGATGACCTGGAATATCGTCATGCTCTATATGCCTCCTAAAGCTCTTCCTAGACTTACTAAACATGCTAGTATTAGTTTTACTAGGACGACCTCGATCACCATCACCTGACGATGTCTGTATGCATAACCCAAAACTAATTCAAAATTTCCAAATTCAAGAAACTAATTCAAAACTAACACTAACCTAAAGTTAAAAACTAATAGCAAACATTAAACTAAACTAAGGTTCACAAATACTAACAATTTAAAGTAAGAAACTTAACTTAAAAAAACTTAGATTCAAGAACCTAATTCAAAATGTTAAAGTTAAATACTAATTCAAGATTCTAAAACAAAACTCAAAACTAATTCAACAACCTATTTCAAATTCAAAG
Organism: Jaltomata sinuosa; assembly: GCA_003996215.1. NCBI lineage: Eukaryota > Viridiplantae > Streptophyta > Magnoliopsida > Solanales > Solanaceae > Jaltomata > Jaltomata sinuosa. Next base: position 3,360 of record QJPP01005088.1, read on the forward strand.
TTCTCAAATTCAAAGTTCTCAAATTCAAGTTAATAATCTAATTCACAAACTAATAGAAAGCCTAAACTAAGGTTCACAAACTAATAGCAAGCCTAAACTAAGGTTCACAAACTAATAGCAAGCCTAAACTAAGGTTCACAAACTAATTAGCAAGCCTAAACTAAAGTTCACAAACTTAACTTTAAAAAGCTTAACTTAAAAAACTTAGATTCAAGAACCTAATTCCAAATTCAAGAACCAACCTAATTCTAGTTCAAAAAATCATTCCTAAAGTTGAAAACTAATTCTTAACACAAGACTAAAAAACTTAACTTTAAAAAGCTTAACTTAAAGAAAACTAAGATTCAATTACCTAAATCAAAAGGTTAAAGTTAAATACTAATTCAAGATTCTAAAACAAAACTCAAAACTAATTCAACAACCTATTTCAAATTCAAAGTTTCCAAATTCAAGTCAATAATCTAATTCAAGAACATAATTTCAAATTCAAGTCCTAATCCTAATTCAAGTTCCAAAATTAAAGTTCCAAATTCAAGTTCAAGTCCTAATTTCAAATTCAAGTTCAAAATTCAAGTTCCTAATTCAAGTTCAAATTTTTTTCCTAAAGTTGAAAACTAATTCTCAACTCAAAACTAACAAACTTAACTTAAAAAAGTTTAACTTAAAAAAACTAAGGTTCAAGAACCTAATTCCAAATTCAAGTTCTAGTCCTAATCCTAATTCAAGTTCCAAATTAAAGTTTCAAATTCAAGTTCAAGTCCTAATTCAAGTTCAAAAAATCATTCCTAAAGTTGAAAAACTCATTCTCAACTCAAAATTAACAAACTTAACTTAAAAAAGTTTAACTTTAAAAAACTAAGGTTCAAGAGCCTAATTCCAAATTCAAGTTCTAGTCCTAATCCTAATTCAAGTTCCAAATTAAAGTTTCAAATTCAAGTTCCAAATTCAAGTTCAAGTCCTAATTCAAAATTCAAGTTCAAAATTCAAGTTCCTAATTCAAGTTCAAAAAATCATTCCTAAAGTTGAAAACTAATTATCAACTCAAAACTAACAAACTTAACTTAAAAAAGTTTAACTTAAAAAAACTAAGGTTCAAGAGCCTAATTCCAAATTCAAATTCTAGTCCTAATCCTAATTCAAGTTCAAAATTAAAGTTCAAGTCAAGTTCCTAATTCAAGTTCAAAAAATCATTCCTAAAGTTGAAAACTAATTATTCTCAACTCAAAACTAACAAACTTAACTTCAAAAAATTTAGCTTAAAAAAACTAAGTTTCAAGAACCTAATTCCAAATTCAAGTTCTAGTCCTAATCCTAATTTAAGTTCCAAATTAAAGTTCTAAATTCTAGTTCAAAAAATCATTCCTAAAGTTGAAAACTAATTCTCAACTCAAAACTAACAAACTTAACTTAAAAAAACTAAGGTTCAAGAGCCTAATTCAAGTTAATACTCTAATTCAAGAACCTAATTCCAAATTCAAGTCCTAATCCTAATTCAAGTTCCAAATTCAAGTTCCAAATCCTAATTCCAAATTCAAGTTCAAAATTCAAGTTCAAAAAATAACCTAAATTAAGGTTCACAAACTAATTATAGCAAGCCTAAACTAAGGTTCACAAACTAATTATAGCAAGTCTAAACTAAGGTTCACAAACTAATTAGCAAGCCTAAACTAAGGTTCACAAACTAATTGCAAGCCTAAACTAAGGTTCACAAACTAATTATAGCAAGCCTAAACTAAGTTTCACAAACTAATAGAAAGCCTAAATTAAGGTTCACAAAATAATTAGCAAGCCTAAACTAAGGTTCACAAACTAATAGCAAGCCTAAACTAAGGTTCACAAACTAATTAGCAAGCCTAAACTAATTAAAGTTCATAAATTAAGAATATAATCTAAAAAAAGAATTTTTCACTATCAATTTTTTCATATATCAATTTTCAATATCAATTTCTCAAAATCTTAGTTTAGAATACAACAACAACAACGACAACAACAACAACAACAACAACAACAACAACAACATATACATCATAGTCTAAATTCAACAACAACAATATACCCTAGTCTAGAATACACTATCAATTTTTGAAAATAAAAATACCCAAATTAAACCCTAACCTTCAAATCAACAAAATAACTAACCACAAAATGGGAGGAGGTTGGAGGGAGGAGGCTGACGGTGGAGGAGCGGCGGTGGAGGGAGCGGTGGTGGAGGAGCAGCGGCGGAGCAGCATGGAGGAGGAGAGGACGAGATGAGGAAAGGAGGAGAGAAAAGAGAAAGAGAGAAATGAGGGAAAGAGACCCCCGTCGGGTCTCTGTATAATTAAAAAAGCGACGGACAACGTCACTTCTGTCCGTTGCTTTTTTAAATGAGTTGACTGCATCTTGACCAAAAAGCGACGGACAAAAGCAACGCTGTCCATCACTTTTTTTTAAAAAAAATATAAATTTAATTTTAAAGAAAGCGACGGACAACGTCGCTTTCTTTAGTTTTTTTTTTAAATATTTGCGATGCTGTCTGTCGCTTATGTTAAAAAATAAAAACTAATTATTTGTAAATATTTTTGGCGCAAAAATTCGCCAAAAAAAGCGACAAAATTAGAGACGCTGTCCGTCACTTATGTAAAAAATAATTATAAATTAAAAAATAATAATTGAAAAGCGACGGACAACATCAATTTTTTCGTCGCTTTTCTATCCGTCCCAAATTGAGCTGTTTTTAGTAGTGAAACATGTTCTTAGCGAGGCCCTAGAGGGCCTCAGGGAGTATCTCTCACTTTACTTCATCTTCTTCTATAAATTGCTTTGGGGACAAAACATGATTTTAAGTGTGGGGTGGAGAATCTTCCGATAATTGTAAGTTAAGGGTGAGTATGCCATAGGATTTTATTTTATTTGAATAAAAAAAAATACAATTTTTTTTCTCTTTTTTTAGTTTTTGTTAGTGGCATATTTCATCCACCCCTTGGTGTTTCTTATGGTCTCGGTTCTTTTTTGAGGAGGGGCCCTTTGAACCGGGTAATTTTTTTTTTAGAGTGATTTTTTTTATATTTTTAGGAATAGTTTTTTTTTTTGGAGAGAAAAGAAAAGACCCTTTTTGACTTGTTTGATACTAGCATATTTAGGCCTGAGTTTGAGAAGTACTTTTCGAGAGTGCTTGAGTATAAAATAAAATAGCAGATTTTTTGACACCTAGGCTCAAAGTAGTGACTTTGTATATAACTTATTCTTATTTTGTAGTTTGCTATGACCCTGTCTATCTTAGAAGTAGAATTGATCCATCTTGATTGAGACTTGTGCCATGCGAGGTAATGATATCTTGCATATATTCCATGTTTTGCATCTTAGTCTAGAACTTGCCCTGCATGTTATCGAAGCGAAATAAAAATCATTGCTCTATTTAGAAGATGATATAAGCTTTCTTTGATATGTCTTATGAATTTTAGCCTTTTCAGATATTATATCACTAGTTATCCCTTTGAGCTTGTAGTCTTTTGTTTGGTAGCCATATTTTTTGCCTTGATCCTTTTGTTGAATCCCTAGTTTTTGCACCCTGCTTCCTTAAGCACTGTAGCATAGATTATGATAAAATTGTTAAATTTAAAGAAAAGGGATGGTTGAGTGAAAAAGGTGACTAATGATAGCTACAAAGTGATGAAAAGGCCCTCTTAGAAAAGAATGTGACATGAAAAAAAAAAGAGAGAAAATTTCTTTTAAAAAAATGATTGAAGCGTTCTTGATATGATGAGAAGTACTAGTGAAAATAATTGAAGAGAGAGCTGAAAAAAAAAGAAAAAAAAAGGGTGATGAAGTTCAAAAAGTGCAAAGTGCTTAGGGAAGTATAAGTCACTATTATATAGTTTCCTACCCGTCCCTTAGCCAACATTACAACCCTAAAAGTCCTATTTGATTCTATTCGAGCATGCTTAATTAGTGGAGATGTACATAATGGGCAAGTCTATGGTTCTTTGTACATACATGTGAATTTTTTTGTGAGTGCGAGAGTTGTTCTTTGATGCTAAGTCCTTAATTTATATTCGATTCTTTAAATTGAGTGTGTGGACTATTTTTTTTCTTGTGAGGGCATTTGTTTCATGATATATAGGTGATTTTATTAGCTTTCTTTGATAGAGTAGGTGAGCAAACTTAATTTGATGAGTTAAAGTCCATCTTTGAGGTTAGGAGGTTAGAAGTTCGTTTTTGTTCTATATCTTGCATAATGATCGGAAAGTGTCTTGATGTTGTGATTTGTTACATGACCTAATTATTTGTATCAATCAAAGTGGTGGTATTCCTAGTTTTTTTAGATGAGCTTTATTGCTTGCTCGAGGACGAACAAGAGTTTAAGTGTGGGGTGGTGATGTGAGGCCAAAAATACCTATATTTAGTCATTATTTGCATCATATTTAGTCTTTTTATTGTCCTTTTTGAGCATTGATTTTATGAATTATTCTTATGTTGGATATTTGTATTTGTAAGATTAAAACGGTGAAAAGTTGAAGAAATTTGAAGAAGAAACGAATTAAAAACGAGAAATCATATAAGGAAATCAAGCAGACAGCTTAATGAATTGAATTTATTATTATATAATTATTTCTATATATGAGAATTGCAATTGAAATTGCAGTAGGAGTACGTACCTACATGCCACGTGGCAGCCAATGGCACGCTACAACCATTTAAAGCTGCAGCAACAGGATCGTACAGTGCACTCCCAATTTAATTGAGTTTTGATTTCCCTATTCGTTTTGGACTCAATTATTTTGTTTGAGGCTTTTTTCTACATCTATAAATAGTCCGAATAATTTTTAGGAGAACCGATATATTTTTTTACTTTTTATTTTTGTAAGCTAGGAAAAGCTAAGAACTGTCGTGGAGGCCGGAGAATTTTGGTTTATTCTATTCTTCTCCTTTATTATTTATTTGTTTTCTTGGATTATATATTTTTCTACTTTGAGGTAACTTTCAAGATTAATACAAGTAAGTCTTTTATTATGTATTATTCGACAATTCTTGCAAGCATGAGTAGCTAAATACCATAACTAGGATTGTGGGAATTATGATGAATTAACAAACGTAGGTTAAACAGTTAATGATTCTAGGGCGGTGTTTATGCATGTATTGTTCTTCCCTTCATTTTGATTGCTTTTTAACGGTTGCAAATGTTAGAACTCGCCTTATTCTTACTTGCCGGACCAAGGAGGTAACGAATGGGTAAAGGGTTGTTCACAACGGAGATTTGAAGCTACCAACCCTCATCTAATAGCTTGACCTTATCCGGGAATAGCTAATCTGGGATCAAGGGTAAGGGTTAGTAAAGCATACACTCGCGGCCGGACCAAGGCGTGTGGTGAAATTCATCTATCTGCCGGACCAAGGACTTAGGTGAACCTAACTTACCGATCTTGCATGTTATGCACCAAAATAGATCATTAATTGCGTATACTTTCTAAGTTATGAAATTATGATGAACACAGTCCTAGTTACCTTTAATTTTTTGAATATAATTAAATACTAAATTGTTAATAATTCTGATCTTTACTTGTGATACATAACCCCCCCCCTTTTTAAATAAAGATGAACAATTAAATATTCACTTTTGACGTATTTTTTCCATATTCCTCGTGGGATCGACCCTAATCTCAATTAGGTTCTATATTTGACAACGACCGCTTTATACTTCTTTTGGAGGTGTAATTTGGGCGTATCAAACCTCATCACACCTTTTATGGGTGATACCTTCAGAAATACCCAATCATCAACCTCAAACTCCAACTCTCCTATCCTCACATCTGCATATGATTTCTGTTGACTTTGAGCAGTTTTTAATCTTTCCCTAATAAGTTGAACCTTCTCCATAGTCTCATAAACCGAATCTAGACCAATCAAAGCTGCCCCACCTACGTCAAACTAACCAACAAGAGATCCACACCTTCGTCCATAAAGTGCTTCATAAGGAGCCGTTTGGATGCTAGAATGAAAGTTGTTATTGTAGGAAAATTCGATGAGAGGTAAGTGATCATCCCAATTACCTTTGAAATCAATCGCACAAGCTCTCAACATATCCTCCAAAGTCTGGATAGTATGCTCTGCCTGGCCATCCGTCTGAGGGTGAAAAGCATTCCTAAGCTTAACCTGCGTACCAAAACTTTTCTGAAATGATCTCCAAAACTGGGATATAAACTGAGTACCCCAATCAAAAATGATGGACAATCAAAAATGATGGACAAGGGAACACCATGAAATCTGACTATCTCCCGAATGTAGAGTCTGATATAATTATCAGCTGAATCCATAGTCTTAACAGCTAAGAAGTGGGATAACTCAGTCATCCGGTCGATAATCACCCAGATACAATCACATTGCCTTCAAGTACGAGGCAAACCAGTAATGAAGTCCATATTGATTGCTTCCCATTTCCAAGTAGGAAGGTCAATCTCCTGAGTCATACCACTCGGTTGCTGATGCTCAACTTTCACTTGTTGGGACACCTAGCCACAAAACCTGCTATGTTCCTCTTCATACCATTCCACTAATAGACTTTTCGTACGTCACAGTACATCTTGGTGGCACCGGGGTGAATGGAATACCTCGAACTATGAGCCTCTGCCAAAATCTACTGTCTCAACCCATCGATGTCAGGAACACACAATGGACCCAGATATTGAAGCACACCATCTCCTCCTTGGAAGAAAACCTCTACCCTTTGCTAATGGACCGCACCCTTCAACTGGTGCAAAATGGGATCACTGTCTTGCTTTTCTTTCACTTCAGCTACCAAGGATGATTCGGACCCATTCTGAATAATAACACCACCTTCCATTGAATCCATAAGGTGGACTCCTAGTCGAGCCAGCCGATGAACATCTTTGGCCAATTCCTTCTTTCTGTCTTCAACTGAAGACACTCTACCCATGGACAATCTACTAAATGCATCCTCTACAACATTGGCCTTACCCCAATGGTAAAGCACACTCATATCATAATCCTTTAGAAGCTCAAGCCATCTCCTTTGATGAAGATTCAATTCCTTTTGAGTGAACACATACTGAAGAATCTTATGATTGGTGAACACATCCACATGAACACCACACAAGTAGTGTCTCCAAATCTTCAAAGAAAAAACCATGGCCGCTAACTCAAGATCATGAGTGGGGTAGTTCTTCTCATGAATCTTAAGCTGTCCTGAGGCATAAGCAATCACCTTACCACGCTGCATCAACACACAACCCAAACCAATCCTAGAAGCATCACAATACACAACAAAGTCATCTAGGCCCTCGGGTAGAGCCAACACTGGAGCTGTGGTCAATCTAGTCTTCAATTCCTGAAAGTTCTTCTCACATAGATCAGACCACTGAAATTTAACCTTCTTTTGAGTCAACCAAATCAATGGGGCAGCAATGGAAGAAAACCCTTCCATAAATCTCCTGTCGTAACCAGCCAAACCCAAAAAGCTCCTAATATCAGACAGGGAAGTGGGTCTAGGCTAGTTATTTACTGCCTCAATCTTCTGAGAATCAACTCAAATACTATCTCTAGTCATAATAAGACCCAAAAAAGCAATAGACTGCATTCAAAACTCACACTTGCTGAACTTAGCAAATAACTGTCGATCCATGAGAGTTTGCAACACAACTCTCAAATAGCCCAAATGCTTCTCCTCACTCCAAGAATAGATAAGAATATCATCAATGACAACAATAACAAACATATCCAGGTAATGCTTGAACACACGGTTCATCAAGTCTATAAAGGTTGTAGAAGCATTCGTTAAGCCAAAAGACATCCAAGTTCTAAAGGCTATTTTTGAAATGTCACACTCTCTAACATGAAGCTGATGATAACCAGATCTAAGGTCGATCTTGGTGAATAAACTAGCACTCTGAAGCTGATCGAACAAGTCACCAATCCTAGGAATGGGAGCTGATCGAACAAGTCATCAATCCTAGGAATGAGATACTTATTCTTGAATGTGACCTTTTTCAGCTGATGGTAGTTGATACATATTTTGAGGTAACCATCTTTGAACAAGACCAGAGCACCCCATGGAGAGATGCTGGGTCGAGTAAAACACTTATAAAGGAGGTATTTCAACTGATCCTTAAATTCCTTAAGTTTCGCAAGATTCATTCTATAGGGAGGAATAGACATAGGATTCATATCTGGAAGAAGATCTATCTCAAAGTTGATTTCCCGTTCGGGAGGGACTCTAGGAAAGTCTTTGGGGAACACTTCTGGGAATTCATTCACAATAGGAACAGACTGAAGGGATAGGGTTTTGGACTCTGTGTCCATAACCCTAACTATATGATAAACATAACCCTTAGAAATCATCTTCCTAACCTTAAGATAAGATATGAAATGACCGTTCGAGAATGGAGGACTACCTTGCCACTCTAAGAAAGGTTCATTGGGAAACTTGAAACTGACAACACGAGTACGATAATCAACCAAAGCATAACAAATATACAACCAATATATACCAAGAATAACATCAAAATCAGTCATCTCCAACTCTACTAGATCCGCTGAAGTTACTCTATGAAGGACTGAGATAGGGCAATTTTGGTAGATTATTTTGGCTAGGACTAACTCACCAATAGGAGTAGAAACACAGAAGGGTTCTAGAAGCTGATCTGGAAAAATCTCAACCTTACAAGCAACATAAGGGGTCACAAAAGATAAGGAGGCACCGGGGTCCAACAAAACATGCACATTAAGAGAGAAGACTTTCAACATACCAATAACAACGTCTAATGAACTCCCCTGGTCCTGGTGAGAGGACATGGCATAAAGGTGGTTCTGGGGCTGACCACCAGAACTAGAAGCAGTGTCCTGCTGGGCTAGTCGACCTCCTGGGGCTAATGGAGATGACTGAGTCCTACTACCTCCTTGTCCCATCTTAGCTTAAGGGAAATCCCTAATCATATATCCAGCTTGTCCATACCCAAAGCCTGCACTTGTTCCATAACGACATTTTCCCCGGGAGATTCTTCCCAAACTTATTGCAAATAGGGTGGGAAGATCCCTTTGCAACACTCCCCTCAGACTGCGAATAGGAACCAGATCCTCTACCAGTCTGATCATGATGAGACCTGAGAGCCTGGGTAGGGGCACTAGCAGAAGAATGAATAGGTCCTGATGATTTCTTCTGAAACGAAGAGCGATGTCCACCTCTGGACCTCTGATAGCCAAAATCTGAATTCTCTAATCTAACCCGCTTGTTGTCCCTTGCCTTCTACCTCAACTTGTCTCCTTCGATCTAATGGGTATGAGTCATAAGTCGAGAAATATCCATCTCACCCAAAAGCATCGCGAACCTACACTCCTTCTTTACTAAATCCGACACTTCATAAACAAAATTACTCATCTCATCCCATTGGTAAGCCACCATAAAAGGAGCATACCTAGATATCTGGGTGAACTTCAACCCATACTCCTATACTGTCATGGAACCTTGCCTCAAATTCACAAACACTTCGACCTTAGCTTGCCTCAACTCTCTCGGGAAAACCTGATCAAGAAAAGCCTTCTTAAAACATTCTCAAGCCATAGGGACCACGTCCCTAGCCCTAGCACCTTTCTATTGAGTAAAATAAATATGAGCCACATCATTGAGTTGATAGGAAGCTAGCTCGATACAATCAACACCATGCACTAGCATCACACCAAAGATCTTTTTTATCTCATCCAAAATATTTTATGGATCTTCACCAACTTTTGAACCCTAGAACTCAGGTGGGTTCATGTGAATGAAAATCTCTCGGGCCGCTATTCCACCTTGGGGGTGAATGAGAATAGGAGCCTGTTGATTGGCCTGAGCGGCCATAGTCTAGGCTAGCATATAAATTGCATTTCTGAACTCCATATTAGTGACCTGTGGGTCGTGAATTGGAGGTGTAATGACCCTTTTGGTCATTCCCATATTTACGCTTTCCTTGTACTATTACAACTTGCCTGTAGTGGCCCCAAGTCATTTATGGCTTGCTGGGACCGGTGGTTTGGTGCCCTGGCCGTTTGCCTGGTAGTTATGGCTGTTTTTCTATTTTAGAGCTGAGCCATAGGAGCTGAGTATCGAAATCGTGCGATAGTGATTTTCATTCATATGACCTTAATCTTCATCCCATATTAAAGGCTTGCAAGCCTAAATTTGAGAATTTTATTAACATCACACATATTTAAAAATATTTAATTTGAAAGTTGAGTTTGGTAAAAAGTTTTACTTTTCTAAAAATATTTTAGATATTTTTGAAAAAAATACTTTTGTTACGACATGTTTGTGTATGTATCTATTTTACAAGAGTTTTATAAATTATTAATATTTTAACAGAGATAATAAACTTAGTTATGTTAAAAAAATTCTTATTATAGTGTAGTAAATTTTATTTGAAATGATTTTCTATTAATTATGGTATATTAAAAAATTATGTATATATTTTACCACGAACCTATGTAATTCCCGAATTTATGTATAATGAGATTAAAAAGAGATGGAGATGTGGACACATCCACTTCCACGTGGAAGTGGAGAAAGGGTCCAACAATTCTTCAAGTAAGAGGTGGCATAATATGCATCAAGTGTTACAATTTTTATTAATTACATAAGCATCTATGTAAGCTAATTCTTTACATTAGGTTGTGGTACATCTTTATCAACTCCAGCAAACATTTGTTTTTTCCATTATGATGTTCCTTACAAAAATTCAAACCTATGGCTGCCCCATACGTATATAAGAACAGTTATACAACTTGTTATTTAACGTTGGTTGTTATGAATTTAGAGGCAAAATTGGTTACCTTAAAGTTGGACTTATCATCTTCCTTTTTTTTTGCATAACAATTCATTCTTGTGTGTAGCGCGTGGGCCCATGTCTCCCGAACGATCATAGTACGGCCGCTCATCTAATATAAAATCAATGAGTATCTACGTCAAGTTATTCAAGCCTAAATTCGAGTTTTATTTCATTTCGGAGCTTCTCGGAGCAGGTCGGGCTTAGACATCATCGTCCTAGCATCGTGTCATTGGATGAAAGGTAGGTTACAATCTAACTCCTCTAGACTTTGCATATATAGGATAATATTGTATTGATGGGCATCCTTGAGTTGGGTTTATTAGTTTGGCATCACAGACCTTGACCGCTTCTTCATGTTCAATTTGTTTCTTTCCTCCGATGTTTGTAGTATTTGTTATAGATGATATTATCCCCCTTGTGGTCCTGTGTGGCCTTGTATTTACTATAGAACATAGATGGTGGATTACCCCTTAATGTCCGTGAGTCCTGGACATCGTTTTTACTGTTATAGAGCTGGCTATCTATGCTGTAGAATGATTGGAGCCTGTGCAGGGCCGATATGTTAATTGTGGGCCGTGGGCCACTGTTGTGATTGTGTACACCATTTATCATGCATATAGAGGGTTGTTGCATAATTTTACTATGGTTTTGGTTTTGGGCCTTCTAATGAATGATTTCTAGAACCTACATGGCCGTGGGGTTCGTTTTTGGTAAAAATGATCGCAAAGAGGTTTAGTACCATTTTAACAGATCTTCTTGGGGTAAGAGAAAATAAAAAAGATATTTTATCACTATTTCTACTAATACTAGGCTCGGCAGGGCCGAGGGATAGACTTGTTTTATTATAGCTTCTGTGATAATACTAGGCTCGGCAGGGCCGTGAACTAGAACTATTTGATTTATTGATTTAGACCCGGATACCCTCTGGGCAGCTTTACTTGGGGATTTTCAAGATTGCGGGGCATCTAGTATGTTGGTCAGGGTCTTCCATAGACCTCGCCATTTCGGACCAGGGGCTACATGCTGGGAGTACAAGAGGGAGGGTATACGATGTAGTAGGGTATACGGGTGTGACCTTCCATGGATCCTGTATTCAGGGTCTTATAGGACACCAGAAGTGGGTAGCATACGTTACTATTATTACACCTACTTCATCATATTATCATATTGTTTAAGGTTCCATCCTTGTTTTCTGTTTGTTGAGTGTATGCTCCGGTATTCTGGGATCCCGGAGGGTTTGTCTTTACTTGCTTGTGTTCCTCGGGTGTATGGGAGCTTGTGGGACTGTAGGTAGGCTTATTGTTATTAACTCATAATATTGTCCCTATTATGGTTATTCAACAATGGATTGATAAGGTTGTACTTTGGCTTCCAGTTGGTATATCTTGATTGAGATTAGTATGCTTATTGGGATGATAGTATTCTGTATCCGAGCATGACTTCTGTTATTCGCCTGCTCCTTCTCTTTTCATTGAGGTTACCGGTATACCGCCTGCTTTTTTTATCCCTTCCTTATATACTTGTTATTGCAAGGATCCCAGGTACGTATTTCTTTCTTTCGCATGTGATTGGTATTCTAGTAGCTAGCCATGTGTGTTATCTTAGTTGTATTACTTCCTTGATATCTTCCATATGCTCCTTCATTGTTTTCAATGACTACTTGTTTCTATTCTGCTTATTACTGCTCTTTTATCTTATATGTGCCCAGTCGGCCTATGATACCTACTGGGTACTGGTTGCTTCACAATTGGTTCTTATACTACACTCTACCCCTTCTGGTGCAGATCCTAGTGTGGGCCATTACCGCTAGATCATTGTGATTCGTGCTTTGAGATCTTCTGGGGAATACTTCAAAATAAGGGTGAGCTCTTGGCGACCAGAGCTTAGCTTTAGTTTATCTTTTGTTTTATGTACTCTATTACCATTCAGAGACATCTGTATATATTATTTTGGATCATTTATACTCCTTATATGTAGTTCTGGCTCTATACTATGACTCCAGATTTTGGGGTTTGGTTTAGCTTCTATATATGTGTATATATATTCCTGTTGTCCCTTCTCTTTACTTATTTTCTCTTGCTTCTGCATATTTATACTGTTCTCCTGCTTAATTGGTTGATATTAGCCCATTACTAACTGTTCTGGGCTACAGGGATTAGTTCGCCTACTGAGGGGTCATAGGTGTCATCATGACCGAGAAAATAGATGGCGACAGCTTAGTATCAGAGCCTAGGTTCACCAGTGTGATCAGTATAGGAGCCAATGTCTAGTACAGTCCTGCAGATAGGGGTGGAGACATCCTTGCTCAATCTTCGGAAGGCTATAGTGACATCTTAGAAAATTTGACTCTTTCATTGCTTTTGTATCGTGCATAGTACCCTTGAAGTTTTTGAAATCTTACTTTTTCTAGTTCATTCTTCCGCAAATGGTTCGTACAAGAGCATCGGCGTCAGGTGGAGATGAGCCTCTGGATCTAGCCCCCCCAACACCAGCTAAGGGCTATGGAGGTCGTAGAAGTAGGGGTCGAGGATGTCCTCGAGCAGCGGCACCTGCTAGAGCTGCTAGAGTAGAGATAGAGCCCAAGCATGAGTATGAGCCAGAGTCAGTTCCGGAGTAGCAACATGTGGACTAGGGGCCAACCCAGGTACCACTAGCTCCAATACCCATTTTTGTGCTAGCTTCATCCCCAGCTCAGTCTTCAGATATTCGGGGTTTACTATTGTAGCTTTTGGGTATGATTAGAGAGCGACCTTCTGAGGTAGCACAGACATTTGCTCATAGGGCAACCCTGGGTGCAAAGAGTTCAGGAGCGCATCTTCCTGTGTGGAGGTTATTCCGGTCCCATCAGCTACACAACCTCTTACTCCTTGCCCAGCTATGACAGAGTCAGAGCAAAAGGTGTTGGGTACATTTCCGATATTGGCATCTCTGAGGTTTGCTGGTACCTCTGGACAGGACCCACATGACTTTATTACTACCTGCAAGGAGATGTTGCATTATTTAGGTTTGTTGGAGACTCACGGGGTTGGATATACTATCTATCATCTGGAGGGCCCAGCGAAGTTATGGTGAAGGGCCTAGGTTGCTTGCAGACCACATTGTCACCTTCTTTGACTTGGTCCGAGTTTTATGAGGCCTTTATGGCCAAGTTCTTGCCTCAGAGTGATCGTGAGCATCATCGGGAGCAGTTTACTAGGCTTATGCAGGGGCACATATCTGTATCTGAGTATGAGACCCGTTTCCATTAGCTTGCTCCATTTGGGGCTATGATCATTCCTACTGAGCAGGACAGGCTTCACAAATTTGTTTAGGGGTTACGAACAGAGTTGAGAGAGCCATCCAATATATTAGTTGCTAGTGGTCGATCATTTCAGGCTATTGCAGATTATGCCCGTACTGTGGAGGACTTGCATCGATATGATCAAGGGGCTAGGGATAAGAGGCCTTGTTATCACGGTAGCTTCAGTGGTTCTCGACAGGGTGGTATAGTTTTGGGCCAATGGGGCTGGGGTCATCAGCCACAACAGCATTAAAATTAGACTAGTAGACCAGTTCAGGCTTAGCTTCAGACTTCGGGTAGTTCTCAGTTTGAGCAGGGGCAGTCTTCGAGAGGTATTACTTTTGGGGCATTAGACCGGGGTGGCCACATGGGTTTAGCTAGTTCATCTCGACCGGGTGGGCCGTCAGGGTCCTGCTATTGTTGTGGTGTTAGCGGTCACTATGCCAAGGATTTCCCCCAGTGGGGTTCAACTTGCTATTATTGTGGTGTTGTTGGCCATTTTTCTAGAGATTGCCCACAAAGGGGTACATTTCAGCCTGTAGCTCAGCCGGCTCAGCCCATGCGATCAGTTCAGCCACCGATTAGAGGGGGTGGTGGTCAGGCTAGAGGTGGTGCCCCATATGGTAGAGTAGGTGGTAGGGATGACGGTCAGACAAGTGGAAGTCGTCGTCAATTTTATGCGGTCCCTGGGAGATCGGAGGCAGAGGCCTCGGATGCTATGATCACAGGTATGATTTTGGTATGCCGTCAGTCTGCTTTGGCTTTGTTTGATCTTGGATCTACTTGTTCATATGTATGCACCTACCTTGTCCCTTGTTTGGGGTTGACTAGTGAGCCTTTATCTGTGCCTGTTTCTGTTTTGACCCCAGTAGGAGATTCTTTAGTAGTAGATCAGATTGTGAGATCGTGTATGATATTTGTTGGTGATTCGGAGACTTGGGGTGATTTGATAATCCTTGATATACCAGATTTTGATGTGATACTGGGCATGGACTGGTTATCCCCTCACAATGCAGTTTTGGATTGTTATGACAAGACCATTACCATAGACATGCCCGGTGTATCCCTGGTTGTGTGGTAGGGTTTTATTAGCCGCACACCATCTGGGATCATCTCTTATCTTTGAGCTTGGAAGTTGATTTCTCATGGGTGTTTGGCTTATCTAGCATATGAACGAGATGCTAGTGTCAACCCTTCGTCTCCTGAGTCTAATCCTGTGGTTAGAGACTTCCTAGATGTGTTCCCTAATGACCTGCCAGGCCTTCCACCTAAGAGAGATATTGATTTCTCTATTGAGTTAGAGTCGAGCACCAGGCCTATTTTTATTTCTCCTTACCGTATGGCTCCTGCTGAGTTGACGGAGCTTAAGGAGCAGCTCCAGGATCTGTTAGTTAAGGGGTTTATTATACAGAGTGTGTCACCTTGGGGTGCTCCTATTCTGTTTGTGAAGAAGAAAGATGGGTCGATGCGTATTTATATTGATTATCGATAGCTAAATAGGGTGACAGTGAAGAATAGGTATCCGATGCCAAGGATTGATGACTTGTTTGATCATCTTCAGGGTTCAGTCGTGTTTTTGAAGATTGATTTGAGGTCCGGCTACCATCAGTTAAGGTTTAGGGCGGAGGACATCCCTAAGCCAGTATTCATGACACGTTATGGCCATTATGAGTTCCTGGTGATGTCTTTTAGGTTGACTAATGCCCCCGCATCCTTTATGACTTGATGCATAAGGTGCTTTGCCTGTATTTGGACTCATTTGTGATAGTTTTAATAGACGATATCTTGGTATACTCGCGGAGTAGAGATGAGCATGAGAAGCACTTGAGGATTATACTCAAGACTTTGAGAGATCATCGGTTTTATGCCAAGTTCTCAAAGTGTGAGTTTTGGCTTGAGTTAGTCGCATTCCTAGAGCACGTAGTGTCTAAGGATGGGATTAGAGTTGATCTAGGTAAGATTTCAGCAGTTCGTGATTGGACCAGACCTACTAATGCTATCGAGGATTGCAACTTTATTGGGTTAGCCAGGTACTACAAACGATTCATCGAGGGATTTTCTTCCATAGCATCACCCTTGACTATGCTGACTTGGAAGGATGTTCCATTTCAGTGGTCGAATCACTGCGAGGATAGCTTCCAGAGGCTTAAGGCCTTATTGACTTCAGCTCCAGTTTTGACTTTGCCAGTTGAGAGTCAGAGCTTCTCCGTGTATTGTGATGCTTTGGGGTTGGTCTTGCTTGTGTGTTGATGCAACAGGGTCAAGTATAGCATATGTGTCGAGGCAGTTGAAGGTTCATGAGCGCAATTACCCCACTCATGACTTTGAGTTGGCGGCGGTAGTCTTCGCGCTCAAGATCTGGAGGCACTATTTATATGAAGTTCATTGTGAGATATTCACTGATCATTGTAGTCTTCAGTACATTACGAGTCAGCGAGAGCTGAACTAGAGGCAAAAGAGATGGATTGAGCTACTGAAGGACTATGATTTCACCATTCTTTATCATTCGGGCAAGGCAAACGTGGTAGCAGATGCCTTGAGTCAGAAGGTGGTGAGTATGGGCAGCTTAGCTTCTCTTTTAGTTTTTGAGCGACCGTTGGCCTTTGACATCCAGTCCTTAGCTAACCATTTAGTTAGGCTTGACTTGTCGGATCCTAGCAGAGTTCTCGCCAGTATTGAGGTTCATTCCACTCTAGTTGTTCAGATTCAAAGCCGATAACTTGAGGATCATAGTTTGTGTGACCTTCATGATCAGGTAGTTCGGGGTGGGGTCAGCCGAGCTACGTTGGGTTTTGATGGTATTCTGAGGTTCGACAACCACCTCTGTGTTCTAAAAGTTGGGGATTTGATTCAGTTGATACTTCGTAAGGCTTATTGTTCTAGATACTCCATTCATCCTGGTGCAGCAAAGATGTATAGAAACTTGAGACAACTTTACTAGTGGAGTGGTATGAAGTGGGATATAGCGGAGTTCGTATCTCGGTGCTTGAATTGTCAGCAGGTTAAGTTCGAGCACATGAGACTGAGTGGTTTGATGCAGCGACTTCCCATCCCTGAGTGGAAGTGGGAAGGGGTTACTATGAACTTTGTTGTTGGTTTGCCTCTTACTTCTTGGAGGTTTGATTCCATCTGAGTAATTGTTGATAGGCTGACTAAGTCAGCGCATTTATTGCCGGTTCAGACTTCTTATGGTGCAGAGAGGTTAGCTCAAATCTACTTTCGTGAGATTGTTCGATTGCACGGGGTCCCAACTTCTATCATTTCAGACCACGGCACTCAGTTCACATCTCAGTTTTGGAGGGCTATTCAGTGAGATTTGGGTACAGAGGTTCAACTTAGTATTTCTTTCCACCCTCAAACAGATGGCCAGTACGAGAGGACCATTCAGGTCCTGGAGGATATGCTTCAGGCCTGTGTTCTTGACTTTGGAGGTTCTTGGGATCAGTTTGCTCCTTTGGCCAAGTTTGCATATAATAATAACTTCCATTCGAGCATTGACATGACACCTTTTAAGGCTTTGTTTGCTAGGCATTGTAGATCGCTGGTTGGTTGGTTCGATGGGTTAGAGTCTAGGCCATAAAGTATAGATTTACTTTGGGATTCCTTAGACTGAGTCAGAGTGATCTAGGATAGACTTTGAGTAGTTCAGAGTAGGCAAAAGAGCTACGCTAATCGTAGATTTCGTGCCTTGAAATTCAGTGTTGGTGATTTGGTATTCCTCCGTGTGTCACCCATGAAGGGCATGATGAGAGGGTTGGTAGTGTTTCCTATCAGTTAGCCTTGCCTCTGATGTTTTCATCTATACATCCTGTATTTTATGTTTCGATATTGTTCTAAACGAGTCTCACGTATTGCATTGGGATTTGGTTCAGTTGGATGAGAGTTTATCCTTTGTTGAGGAGCCAGTTGCTATACTAGCCAAAGATGTTAGGAAGTTGAGATATGGGAGATTCCAGTTGTGAAAGTTCAGTGGAGGCATCGTCCGGTCGAGGAGGCTACCTGGGAGACCGAGAGAGATATGCGAGCTCAGTATTCGTAGTTGTTTGAGCCTTCAGGTACTTCCTTGTCCTTGACTTTCGAGGATGAAAGTACTTTTTAATAGTGGATGATGTAACGACCCTTTCGGTCATTCCCGCATTTATGCTTTTCTTATACTATTAGAGCTTGCCTGTAGTGGCCCCAAGTCATTTATGGCTTGCTGGGACCGGTGGTTTGGTGCCCTGGCCATTTGTCTGGTCGTTATGGCCATTTTTTTTATTTTAGAGCTGAGCCATAGGAGCTGAGTATCGAAATTGTACGGTAGTAATTTACATTCGTATGACCTTAACCTTCGTCCCGTATTAAAGGCTTGCAAGCCTAAATTTGAGAATTTTATTAACATCGCGCATATTTGAAAATATTTAATTTGAAAGTTGAGTTTGGTAAAAAGTTTTAATTTTCTAAAAATATTTTAGATATTTATGAAAAAATACTTTTGTTACGATATGTTTGTGTATGTATCTATTTTACAAGAGTTTTATAAAGTATTAATATTTTAACAGAGATAATAAACTTAGTTATGTTAAAAAAATTCTTATTATAGTGTAGTAAGTTTTATTTGAAATAATTTTCTGTTAATTACGGTATATTCAAAAATTATATATATATTTTACCACGAACCTATGCAGTTCCAGAATTTATGTATAATGAGATTAAAAAGAGATGGAGATGTGGACACATCCACTTCCACGTGGAAGTGGAGAAAGGGTCCAACAATTCTTCAAGTAAGAGGTGGCATAATATGCATCAAGTGTTACAATTTTTATTAATTACATAAGCATCTATGTAAGCTAATTCTTTACATTAGGTTGTGGTACATCTTTATCAACTCCAGTAAACATTATTTTTTTTCATTATGATGTTCCTTACAAAAATTCAAACCTATGGCTGCCGCATACGTATATAAGAACAGTTACACAACTTGTTATTTAATGTTGATGGTTATGAATTTAGAGGCCAAATTGGTTACCTTAAAGTTGGCTTGGACATTATCGTCCTAGCATCGTGTTATCGGATGAAAGGCATGTTACGGTCTAACTCTTATAGATTTTGCATATATAGGATAAAATTTTATTAATGGACATCCTTGGGTTGGGTTTATTATCTTGGCACCACAGACCTTGACCGCTTCTTTATGTTCAATTCGTTTCTTTCCTCCGATGTTTGTAGTACTTGTTATAGATGGTATTATCCCCCTTCTGGTCTTATGTGGCCTTGTATTGACTCTGGAACATAGATGGTGGGTTATTGGGAATGTCCGTGAGTTCTGGATATCGTTATTACTGTTATAGAGCTGGCTATCTATGATGTAGAATGATTGGAGCCTGTGCAGGGCCGATAGGTTGATTGTGGGCCGTGAGCCACTATTCTGATTGTGTACACCATTTATCATTATATAGAGGGTTCCTACATAATTTACTACGTTTTTTGCTTAGGGCCTTCTATTGAATAATTTCTAGAACCTGCATGGCCGTGGGGACCATTTTTGGTAAAAATGATCGCAAAGAGGTTTAGTACCATTTTAACGGATCTTCTTGGGGTAAGAGAAAATAAAAAGGATATTTTGTCACTATTTCTACTAATACTAGGCTCGGTGGGGCCGAGGGCTAAACTTGTTTTACTACAACTTCCTTGATAATACTAGGCTCAGTGGGGCCGTGCACTAGAGCTATTTGATTTACTGATTTAGACCCCGATACCCTCTGGGCAGCTTTACTTGAGGATCTTTGAGATTGAGGGGAATCTAGTCTGTTAGTCGGGGGCCTCCATGGAGCTCGCCATTCTGGACCAGGGGCTACGTGCTGGGAGTGCTGGAGGGAGAGTATATAGTGTAGTATGGGTATACAGGTGTGACCTTCCATGGATCCTGTCTTCTGGGCCTTATAGGACACCGGAAGAGGGTAACATATGTTACTATTATTACACCTAGTTCATCATATTATCATATTGTTTGAGGTCCCATCCTTGTTTGCTGTTTGCTGAGTGTACGCTCCAGTAGTATGGGATGCCGAAGGGTTTGTCTTCACTTGCTTGTGTTCCTCGGGTGTATGGGCGCCCGTGGGACTGTAGGTAGGCTTATTGTTATTAACTCATAATATTGTCCCTATTATGGTTACTCGACATTGGATTGATACGGTTGTACTTTGGCTTCCAGTTGGTATATCTTGATTAAGATTAGCATGCTTATTTGGATGATAGTATTCTGTAACCGAGCATGAATTCCATTATTCGCCTGCTCCTTCTTTTTTCATTGAAGTTACCGGTATACTGCCTACTTTTTTGACCCTTCCTTATATAATTTTTATTGCAAGGATCCCGGGTACATATTTCTTTCTTTCGCATATGACTGGTATTATTGTAGCTAGCCATGTGTGTTATCTTAGTTGTATTCCTTCTGTGCTAGCTTCCGTGTGCTCCTTCATTGTTTTTAGTGACTACTTGTTTCTATTTTGCTTATTACTGCTCTTTTATCTTATATGTGCTCCGTCGGCCTATGATACCTACTGGGTACCGGTTGTTTCGGAATTGGTGCTCATACTACACTCTGCCTCTTCTAGTACAGATCCTAGTATGGGCCATCACCTATCATTGTGATTCTTGCTCGGAGATCTTCTGGGGACTGCTTCATACTGAGGGTGAGCTCTTGAGCTTTAGTTTATCTCTTGCTTTATGTACTCTATTACCATTCAGAAACATTTGTATATATTATTTTGGATCGTTTGTATCCTTATATGTAGTTCTGGCTCTATACTATGACACCATATTTTGGGGTTTGACTTAGCTTCTATATATGTGTATATATATATATTCATATTGTCCTTTTTATTTACTTATTTTCCCTTGCTTCTGCATATTTATACTGTTCTCCCTCTTAATTGGTTGGTAGTAACCCATTACTAACTATTCCGGGCTATGGGGATTGGTTCTCCTACTGGGGGGTCGTAGGTGCCATCATGACCGAAAAATTGGGTCATGACAGGAGGATTTCGGGTGGCTCGATTGAACTACAGTCCATAGAACCCACTCATGGTTCTCAGACCAGAGGCTAATCCTGCAGAAGGCAATTCATGACTCAGTTCCACAGCTCATGGTTCAAATCACGAACCGTGATTTGGACTCGTAATTTCTGAGAACTTATAATTTTTTAAAGATTTTAACTTAAATAGCTGAATCCAATTCTGGGGTGTTACAGTATCTTTCCTTTATTAAGTGGACCTTGGCTTCTCGTTATTATGGTATGTTTGATTTAATTATGATTCCTTGGCTTAGTTACCCATCTTATTGCTTGTGCTATTATTATTTTGTCATGTCATCTTGATAACTTAATAAAAACATTATTTTCTACTGGAAATGGATTATTTTTGGAAAAACTATAAACGGTTTTGGCTTTCTAAAAGAAAAATAGACTATTTCTAACCTCAGTTTGAGTTTGGACATGCATATTTATATTAAGCCTTGGTTCGAGTTCGAGCATGCATATTTACTTATTAATCCTTGGGTCAAGTTGGGGCATACATATTTACTTATTAAACCCCGTTCGAGTCTAGGCATTTATATTTACTTATTAAGCTCCAATTCGAGTACGGGCATGCATATTTACTTATTAAATCCTGGTTTGAGTCTGGGAAGGACTATTTAATGATTAAACCCCTATTCGAGTTCGGGGATGCATTATCACTAATTTATATTCAGAAGTCAAGTTCGAGTATGGTATGCATTATCATTACACTCATATCATATGGCATATTGTGGCATCTTTTCGCATTTATTTATAATTATTTTTGGGTTATAATTAGCATTGCTTGTTGTTTGCATTTATTGTGCTTATGGGGACGAGTTGGGTTTATTTGTTATGGTGTGTACCTTCTGAATTATAGGGGTCCAGTTAGGTTGTAGTTAGATTATTTTCTTACGGTTTCTGAGTTATTTACTTATACTTCTCTTAATTGTCTAGCATGACCTGTTACTCTCTTTCTGACCCTTGTTTATTACCTTAATATATATATTCACTTCTTGTTATACTCATATCTTATTTGTGCCTAGTCGTTCTATGATGCGTACTGGGTACCACATATTTTGGTACTCATGCTACACTTATGTATCTTTTCTAATGCATACCCTAGTACGAGTTATTGCCGCTGTGTAGAGTTGCTGATTGGAGGTACATGGTAAGCTCTTTACGACCAGAGTTGATCCATCTCCCTCTACTTTTGGACTAGTCTTCTTTTATACTTTTGGAGACTGTTCTGTATATATATACATTGTATTTATTTAGTACTCCGTATATTGTAGTAGCTCTTGTACTAACTGATATTAGGTCTTGGGGGATCTTTTGAATATTTTGTTTATTTCCCTCCCTATGTGTATTTTCATGTTCCGCTTATCTTTCCATTCTTGTCTCTTTCTCTTATTAGCCTGTTGCTTGTTATTCTAGGCTAAGGCTTTGACCTGGGTTATAGTAAGTGCTATCATGAATTGAGTTTTTTATTCGTGACAGATCAGTATCAGAACCCAAGTTCACTGGTGCCGTTGGTATAAGAGCAAGTGTATAGTAGAGTCCTGTGGATCAGTATAATAACGTCCATATCCTATATTCTGGAGGCTATAAGGCATTCTTAGGAAAACATTGCATTTTGATTCCTTATCGTGCGCTCTACTCCTAACAATTCCTAAAAATCTCATTTGTTTCACTCTTTTGAAAAATGGTTAGGATAAGGGCTACATCGACCATAAGTGAGGCCCCTGCACCAACAACAAGGGCTCAAGGTAGGGGCAGAGGTAGAGGTCAACCCTGAGGTCGAGGTCAGGATCGAGCTACTTCACCAACTTGGGACTAGGCCAGAGAGCCGTCAACAGAGCCAGTGTTTGATCCGAAGCCTGAGATTTCTCCAAGGTAAGTGCCAGTGGATCCCCTACCTTAGCATCCAGAGATCAACCCAGCCTTCACCTAGATTTGTAGCTATGCAAGCACTTCAGGACACTATTATTCAGTCGTTGAGTGCATTGAGAGGTATGCCGCATACTTCAACTCATAAAGCAGCTCAGGGTATTTAAGGTGTAGGATTGCAGCCTATCACTATGGCATCCTATGTTAAGGTATCACCATGCCATTAGTTTCTCCACCAATGGTAGCCTGACCAGTCATGTATTCTGAGGAGCAGAAGATGCCAGGTCAGTTTCTTAGATTGGCACCATTGAGGTTTTCAGGTACTCTAAGAGAGGAAGCACACGATTTTCTTACCAGATGTCAGGAAAGGTTACATAACCTCGGTCTAGTGGATTCTCATAGGGAAGATTACACCACTTTTCATTTTGACAGTTCATCGAGATAGTGGTGGAGGGCGTATATTGAGTGCAAACCTGTTAGATCCCCTTCTATGACTTGGGCTCAGTTCTCTGAGGCTTTCTTGGGAAAGTATATGCCTCACAGCAAGCGTGAGAGACTGGGGGATGAATTCTCAAAGTTGCATCATGGTTTTATTACCGTAGCTAAGTATGAGTTGAGGTTTAATGAGCTATCCAAACACGCCACTATGATTCTACATATCGAGCATGAGAGAGTGCATTCTCTCATCAGAGGGTTGAGACTTTAGCTTCATCTAGCTACTAAGAGTATGATATCTTTGGGTCAATCATTCTTAGATATTGTTGATCTCGCCTAAACTATAGAGGGTATTCATCGCGAGGCCTATAGGGGCAGCGATAAGAGGCCTTGCCACTATGGTAGTTACAGTGGTCCATAGTTCTGAGGTAGAGGCTTTTATGGTAGGGGTTAGCAGCAGTAGTACATTCATCTTAGCAGGACCGTACATGTCGCACTTCAACCTTTTGGCGATATCCAGTCTAGGTATAGTGGTCAGAGATCCGGTCAGTCTTCGCGAGGTTCATATTCTTGGTCTTTAGGCTATGGTGTCCATTTTGGTTTGGTAGGTACTTTGAATTGGGGCAGATCTTCTCTGGTCTGTTATTATTGTGAGGAGTTATGTCACTTTGCTAGAGATTGTCCCCAACATGGTATAGTCGAGCCTTTAACACTTACTACTCAGCCTTTCAAAGCAGTGGTGCCATCAGCCAGAGGTAATGCTCAGGATAGTATGGGTGCTCGTGGTAGTGCTCAGCCGGATAAGCAGTTGGTTGAAGGGGTACTCAGCCCTGCGGTAGAAACATATAACTTTATGCCTTTCCTGGTAGACCAAAGGTAGAGGCTTCAGATTTTGTGATCACATGTATGATTTTAGTTTATCATCAGCCAACATCTGTCTTATTTGATCTGGGATCTATTTATTCATATATGTCTATATGATTTACATCTTTGTTGGGACTATCTAGTGAGCCTTTGTATATGCCTTTGCGTGTAGCTACTCCTGTAGATAATTCTTTAGTAGTGGATTGGGTGTTTAGATCTTGTGTGGTGACTATTCGGGAGTATGACACTTGGGCGGATCTTGTTGTGCTTGATATGGTAGATTTTGATGCTATTATAGGCATGGACTGCTTATCCCCTTATCATGAGGTCTTGGATTGCTTCACCAAGACCGTTACCTTAGCCATGCCTAGTATACCTTCAGTTTTGTGGTAGTTTTTTGATAGCCGTGCACCGACTAGGATCTTTTCTTATATTCAAGCTAGGAGTTTGGTGTCAAATGGGTGTTTGGCTTATGTCCGTGATTTAGTGGCAATATTACTTTTCTTGATTTGGTTCTTGTGGTCTGAGAGTTTGCGAATGGTTTTCTTACCAACTTGCCTGGCCTCCTGCCTAAGCATGATATAGACTTTGCTATTGATGTCGAGCCAGGCACCCAACCCATTTCTATTCCACCTTATCGCATGAATCTTGTTGAGTTAAAAGAGTTTAATGTTTAACTTTTGGATCTTTTGGGTAAGGGTTTCATCAGGCTGAATGTTTCTTTTTAGGGTGCTCCAATTTTATTAGTAAAGGAAAAGGATGGCATTATTCGTATATGTATCAATTATCGACAGCTGAATAAGGTGACTATAAAGAATAAGTATCAGAATGCCGCATATTGATGATATATTTCACCAGCTTTAGGGTGAAACCGTGTTTTCTAAGATTGATTTGATATCTAGCTACCATCGATTGAGGATTTAAGCAGTGAATATCCCTAAGAAAGTCCTTAGGACTCGCTATAACTATTACGAGTTCTTGGTGATGTCTTTTGGGTTGACCAATGCCCCAACGACATTCATGGACTTGATGAATCGCGTGTTTAGGCCTTATTTGGACTCTTTCATGATAGTATTGATCGACAACATCCTTATCTACTTAAAGAAAAAGGGGAGCACGAGCAACATTTGAGGATTATGCTCCATACTTTGAAAGATCAGCAACTTTATGCCAAGTTCTCAAAGTGTGAGTTCTGGCTTGAGGCTGTAGCATTCTTGGGGCACGTGGTGTCCAAGGATGGATATTATGGTAGACCAGGGAAAGATAAAGGCAGTTTGAGATTGGGATAGGCCTACTTCTCCAATCGAGGTTCACAATTTTGTTAGGTTAGCAAATTACTACAGACGATTTGTCAAGGGATTCTTTTCTATTAGAGCGCCATTGACTAGATTGACTAGGAAGGATGTCCCACTTTAGTGGTCCGATGGTATTGGTGAGCTTTTTGACACTCAAGGCCTTATTGACTTCATCTCCAATTTTGACTCTTCCCGTTGAGGACCAGGGGTTTACAGTGTATTGTGATGCTTTGGGTTTTGATTTGGGTAGTGTGCTTCAGGGATGAGTGATAGTATATGCTTCTAGACAGTTGAAGGTGCACAAGCGCAACTAACCGACCCATGACTTAGAGTTAGCAATGATAGTTTTTGCACTTAAGATTTGGAGGCATTACTTTTATGGTATTCATTGCGAGATATTCACCGACCATCATAGCCTACAATACATTCTGAGCTAGAAGGATCTTTATTCGAGGCAATGCAGGTGGCTAGAGTTGCTGAAGGACTATGATATCTCTATTTTTTTACCACCCAAGCAATTCAAATATGGTAGATTATGCCTTGAATTGGAAGGCAGTGAATATGGGGAGTTTGGATTTCTTGTCAGCTTTAGAGTGACCATTGTCCTCAGACATCCAATCCTTATCCAATAGGTTGTTCGACTTGATATTTCTGACCCTGGGAGGATTCTTGATCAAGTTGAGGCATAGTTTACATTATTAGAGCAGATTCAGGGGTGGCAGTCTGAGAGTAGTTGACTATATGGGCTTCGAGATCAGGTGTTGAGAGGCGTGGCTAGGAAGGCCTTGGATTCAGAGGGTTTTTTGAGATTTGAGGGTCATATCTATATTCTGAGGGTTGGTGCGTGATTTAGTTGATATTGCAAGAGGCTCATTGTTCCATATATTCTATTCATCCTGGGAAAGCTAAGATGTATTGAGACTTGAGACAACATTATTGGTGGTGCTAGATGGAAAGAGATATAACAGACTTTGTATCTCGGTGCTTAAACTGTCAGCAAGTGAAGTTCGAGCACTTGAGACCTGGTGGTTTGCTTCAGAGCTACCTATTCCTGAATAGAAGTGGGAGTGGATTACTATAGATTTTGTGATTGGGTTACCGCATACTTTTTGAGGTTTTAATAGCATTTGGGTTATTGTGGATAAATTGAATAAGTTTTCTCATTTCTTATCCATATAGTCTTCCTACAGTGTCGATAGGTTTGGCTCAGATCTAAGTGCAAGAGATAGTCCATCTTCATGAGGTATCGGTGTTCGTTATTTCAGATAGAGGTAATATGTTCACCTCTCACTTTTGGAGGGAATTTCAGGAGGAGTTGGGTATCCACGTTGATCTTAGCATAACATGTCATCCCCAGACCGATGGTCAATCGAAGCAAACTATTCAGGTTCTAAGGACATATTCCCTGTATCTATTATGGATTTTGGAGGTTAGTAGGACCAATTTCTAGCCTTAGTGGAGTTTTCTTATAATAACAACTACTATTTGAGTATCTAAATGGCTCCATTTAAGGCATTGTATGGTAGACTGAGTAGGTCTCCTATCGGGTAGTTCGATGCTTTTGAGGCCAGGTCGCAAGGTACAGATTTATTGCATGAGTCTTTGGATATAGTTGGAGTGATTTAGGATAGACTTCGGGTAGCACAAAGTAGGCAGAAGAGTTATGCTAACCGTAGGCATCATACTTTAGAGTTTGAAGTAGATAATCGTGTGTTACTTTCAAGTGTCGTCCATGAAGGGCGTTATGAGGTTCAGGAACAGGGGCAAGCTCAGCCCTAGGTATATTTGGCCGTTTGAGATTTTTCAGTGAGTTGGGGATATAACATATGAGTTAGCCTTGCCTTCAATTTTTTCTACCATTCACCCTACATTCCATGTTTTAATGCTTCAGCATTACATTCCAGACGAGTCTCACATGCTCCGGTGGGATTCAGTTCAATTAGAAGATCATTTGACTTTCAAGGAAGAGCCAGTGGCTATTCTACCATGGGATGTTAGATGGTTAAGGTCTAGAGATATTCTGGTGGTTAAGGTTCAGTGGAGACATCATCCTATCAAGGAGGCTACCTGGGATCTCGAGCATGATATGCGGGCTGAGTTCCCTCGCTTATTCCAGCCTTCAGGTATTCCCTATCTTTTAACTTTCAAAGACAAAAGTCATTTTAGTAGTGGATGTTATAATTACCCCTAGTTCATTTTCTTTATTTTTGTGCATTTTTAGTGTTACGATATTTTCTACAACAGCTATAAGTTATTTATGACTTGTTGGGATAGTTGGTTCGATTCCTGAGCACTTTGTTTGTGTTTTAAGAAAATTTACCTATTTTATAACCTTCTGAAGTTAGAAAGTTGACTTTGGTCAATATTCAAAGTGAACAGGCTCGAATGAAAAGTTTTTCAGTGTTGTTAGCTCTGGAGTGTGGATTTTAGGCTAGAGGGATCTTTAGTTTAGGTCCCAAGGCTTTCGAACTCATTTTAGGCTATTGGTTGGATTTTAGTTAAAAATGAATATTTTGGTGTGCAACCCCTTTTCATCAAAACAATCCCTGTTGAGAATTTTATCAATTCTGTTGAGTTTGGAATGCCATTTTTGATATAGTAGAATATTTTGTTTGCAGGCGTAGGGTTCAAAATGAATCTCGAATGTCCATCTGGATGCTTTTGAACTTGGAAAAAGTTGCAATGTTTTCAACTACTGGTGTAACTACCTGTTGTTTTTTTTCAATTGTGATGTGGCCCTTTCTTATGCAGAGAAGACCATCACGATTAGTTTTCTCAATGCGGTCTCGCGATTGCGACAGAGGTCATCACGATTGCGATGAAGGACCCCTGACAGTATATAATTCTTTCCCTTTGTTTTTAAATCATTCAAAAATCGAATTTCCTCAATTTTTAATAGCTTTAAGCTCAAGAATTGCTGAGGTATTATCCGGTAAAGCCTGGGGGTGTTGTGTCCTTGTCCATGATCATTTTCCCGTCTATAATTCGTAAGTTTTCGACCCTTTTTCCGTCAAATTCTCTATTTTAATTCTTGATTCTTCACTTTGCTTTTGGGACTGATTTGAGCCTGAATTTGAGGGCTGGTCATGCTCAATATTTGAGCATGTGATCCTTATCCCACGAGGAACATTATTGCAGGTCCAATTTCCAAATTTCATAAGTGGGTCGCACGAGTGATTTCTAGCCCGATTGAAAATCCAGAGCTTAAATTCACAATATGGTTGCCATTCTTCTTGTACTGACATGTAGATTATTGTTTTGATAGAGTGACAGTAGCCAGAGGCCTGTCGGAGGGGAAAAGCTCCAGTTTAGTGGGTATGTGAGCGCGTGTTTGGCCTCCATGTATGTTATGACTTACCTACTTTTAGACTTTGCTCATTTAAGGTATGGAAATGAAAACTTTCTAATGGATGGTGGGATTTTGATGTTCAAATATGCTCTATTTAGGTATTGTAATCCTTATAGCCGTTTAGGGCCTTAGAGTAGTATTTCTCTTTAGAATCTTTAGTTTAGGTAGTCGTTGCTCATTTAAGACTTGGCTTAGCATGTGTAGTATCATTAGGATTGTAATTGGATGCTTTAGCTTAGTTTTGATTAGTTGCTTGCCTTATATGGATTCCTTGGGAACATATAGTTATTTTAGTATTTTCAAAAGTACCTATTCTAGTATAGTATCTTTCCTTAAGTAAGTGGACCTTGGATTCTCTTTATTATCATATGTTGGACTTGATTGTGATTCCTTTTCTTGGTTACCCATATTATTGCTTGTGCTATTATTATTTTTTCATGACATCTTGATAACTTGGTAAAAACACTACTTTCGGCTGGAAATGGAATTGTTTTTGGAAAAAATTATAAATGGTTTTGGCTTTCTAAAAGGAAAAAAAGACTATTTTTAGCTCCGGTTCAAGTCTGGTCATTCATATATACTTAAGCCTCGGTTCGAGTTTGAGCATGCATAATTACTTATTAAGTCCTGGTTCGACTCTAGGCATGCATATTACTTATTAAGCCCTGGTTTGATTCTGGACATGCATATTTACTTATTAATCCTCGGTTCAAGTCTGAACATACATATTTACTTACTAATCCCTGATTCAAGTTTGGGCATGTATATTTACTTATTAAGCCTCGATTTGAGTCCAGACAGGCCTATTTACTTATTAAGCCTTGATTTGAGTCTGAGCATGCATTATCACTGATTTATGTTCAGAAGTCTGATTTGAGTCCGACATACATTATCATTGCACTCATCTCATATGGCATATCATGGCATCCGTTCGCATTTATTTACTATTATGTTTGGGATGTAATTAGCATTGCTTATTGTTTGCAGCCACCGTACTTATGAGGTCCAGTTGGTTTTATTTGTTGTTATGTGTATCTTTTGCGCTTATGGGGGTCCAGTTAGGTTGTAGTTAGATTATTTCCTTGTTCACATCTTGTTATACTCGTATTTTATTTTAGCTCAGTCAGCCTATGATGCCTACTGGGTACTGCATATTTTGGTTTTCATGTTATACTTCAGCATCTTTTCTAATGCAGACCCTAGTATGAGTTATCACCGCTGACGCTGTCCTCATGCAGAGTTGCTGATCGGAGATACAAGGTGAGCTCTTGGCGGCTGGAGTTGATCCATCTCCCTCTATTTTTGGACTAGTCTTCTTTTGTACTTTGGAGGCTGTTCTATATATATATATATATATACACACATTGTATCTATTTAGCACTTCATATGTTATAGTTGCTCTTGTACTGACCGGTACCAGGTCTTGGGGGATCTTTTGTATATTTTGTTCCTTTCTATCCCTATATATATTTTCATGTTCCGCCTATCTTCCCATTCTTGTCTCTTTTCTTATTAGCCCATTGCTTGTTATTCTGGGCTAAGGCTTTGACTTACCTACTGGTGGATTATAGTAGGTGTCATCATGACCTAAGTTTTCAGATCGTGAAAACAATCAATTATGGAGTTGGTCAACACTGATCAAATTCGAAATTGGTTTGTCCATTCAAGAATCAGCTCTCAGACTTGCTTCATCTGCATTGGGTAATAACGGCCCCAGATGATTCATCCAAAAAGGTTTACAGTATCTGAAGAGGGGGATAACACAAACAACGATAAAATTTTGAGATATTCATAATTTTATTTAATGTCTATGATCTCATTCAAGTGAACTGAAACATACAAGAATCATGAAAATAGTAATCATCCGTCTATCCTATAAATTTCATTACTTTTTTTTATGATCGTAACGATTTGAATCAACTTGAATACACATGCTATTTCATTTGCTACTGAAATTGTATCAATTGTTCCGATTACTTATCAATGTCAGTGCTCAATAGCTGAAAAATACAATAAGAATCTCTCTTGTTCTCGTCTCCTCAATTACTTCAATTTGGTTAATTATCTTATTGTTTTTTGTATCTTTTTTTACATTAAATTAAAATTATCAAGGATCAATATGATTTAAATTAGTTACATTGCTTATGAGCTAATTCTTAATAATTTAACTGATTTACATTATAATACCCCCAAATCCTAATGAAGACTTGTTAGACTTGCGTGTGGCGTATATTATTTATTGGGACACAAGAACTTGGAATACTTACATATTGGAGACACTTTTCTCCACTGAGGAGATTGATTGCACTAAGCGAATTTTGATGGGATTTAATCTTCCAGATGATCAATGAACGCAGAAACTTGATATCCAAGAAATATACACCATCAAGAGCAGGTATTCAATGCTACATAATACTATTTCTCCCACATTAAATGGCCATTTTTTGGCAAAAAATATGGATATTGAAGATGCCTCATATTGTGTTAATTATTGCTTGGAGAGCTTGGATTAATGGTGTCTTCCAACTAACGATAACTTTATAATCAGTAAAAAGTTTCTTCAATCCAGCTTATGTCCTGCATGTCTCCAAGGGACAAAAATAATATTGCAATGTCTAGTTGAGTGCAACGCAATGAAATAAGTGTGGAAAATCATATTTGGGCTAGCAATAATGTGGTCCTTCTCTTTTGGATTGGATTAATTCATTGGTTGATATTGTGACTCTCAATTAATTACATAAATCCATCATGATCCTGTGGAAACTTTGGAATGCTAGAAATAGTCTTGTGTGGCTGAAAATTTATGCGACCTAAAATTATTATCCAGAGACAGTCAGTTTTGGCAGGATCGAAGTAAGGCAAAACAATTACCTCTAGTCCTATTATGATGGGGACTAACTTTGTAATTAAATGATTATCTCTTGACGAGGATATCCTTAAATGCAACGTTAATACTTCTCTTGATCTTGTTTTGGGAGAAACAAGAGTCAGCAAGCTAGTTTGTGATTCTCATGAAAACTTCATCAGAGGTCAATCTTGTTTTTTAGATAGGCCACATGACTCGGTACTTATGTTTGAAGCTTTGGGTGTTCGAGAAGCACTAAGTTTGATAAAGGATCACTTTACACTTATTGTGGAAATTGATAGCCTTTTGGTTAAATAAGCATTGAAAAAATCTTGTGGAAACAACTCTTATTTTGATATTATTATTCATGACTTTAAAACACTCATGCATGACTTTACTTCTATTTCTTTGTTGTAACACTATGAAAAATTCTAAGCTAAAAATTAGACCAAAAAATCTAAGTGTTAAGCTGTCAAAGTAACATCAGAGTATGCAAGCTAGATCTACAGATCGTGGAACAGTCCAGGAGTTGTGGACTGGGCCTGTGGAACTCAGACTGAGACCCCTATAATTGATTTAGGTCCAGTAGGTGGATCCATAAATCGTGGAACAATCCACGAGCTGTGAACTTCATTGTGAAAGTCAGACCAGAGACCTGGCATCTAGCCTGAGAACCAAGACTAGGAACCATAAAATAGTCCACAGGTTGTAGTTTGCAACCGTTGAACTCAGGTTCGCAACCTGAAAAAAATCCAAGGGAACCATGAGAGAGTTACGTGGCTCATGGAATGATCCACAGATTGTGGTTTCCAACCATGGAACCGTGTTCCAAGATTTTTTTGCAATTTTTAAGTTTTGATCTTATGGATATTTTAGACTTTTCCTATTCTTTTAAATCCTATATTAAGTCATTTTAGGAATATTTTTGAGGGGTTTTAGTCAGACTTAGAATATATTTTCCTCATTCCATCGATTAAGCTTCAAGAAAAGAAAAAACTCTCTCAAGCTGCAGACCTAGGTATTCTTCCCCAAAGCTTCAAACCTCAGTACAAGTTCAAGAATCTTCAACAACTAGGTATGTGGGTATTCATTAAGAGTTTTGTTTGCCCTTATGCCCAAAACTTCCGTCTTTTCTTTGAATTTCATAGTTTTGTGAAACTAAGGTTATACCCTATTATGTAGACTTTTACAAGATTTTAGCCCTTATAAATCATCTGTTTTAGAAGATTTGTACCATAATCTCAATGGTTTGCATGAAATTTTACAAGGATTTAAGAAATCAAGAATTTAGCCTGAAATTATAGTATTTTCACATAAATTGGCTTTCCTTCAGAATTTAGCTCAGGGTATTAACATTCAATTTTAAACAAAACTTAGTAAATTTCCAGTCTACAACTTTTTCAGAAAAATATTTTTAGACCAGTTAAGTTCTGACCTATTTCAGAACTTCAATTTTAAATGAGCAATCAGTATTCAGGTTGGGAGTAGTACTTAGCATCGAGTTGGACTAGGGCCCCAGTTACACCTAAAGTCCCAAAACTCCATGCCACTATAGGTTTATTTATCCCTTCATTTGGGACTCAGAATTAGTGATCAGGCCATCTATGCCTCTATACCCTGGCAAGGTATATTGTATCCTCTTGATGAGGCGTATACATCAGACTCCACATTTGGCTCACGTGGTTATGCTGCTTAACAGACTCTCCTATAGAATTAAATTCAACAGATATGTACTAGGTCCCCAAATCAGCTTTACTATTTTTGTTATGTCTTTACATAATATTCTTTCATTTCAGATTTTATGCATACTATGTTTGGGCCTGAGTACTACAGATTCAGTGTATAGTTTAAATATTTTATCAGTATTTTAGCATATTCAGTTATCTTTTAGCTTGCATATCACGCATGCTCAATACATTCAAATTACTTGATCGCATAATCTCTGTGTTACATCCTACTATGATGTAGGTTCAAGTGCCTAGTCATAGCATCACGACTAGTATGCTTTAGTGCCACTTCAACGACTATCAGCGGTGAGTCCTCATCATTCAAGGACATGTTTATGATACTTCTCTTTTAGATATTTCAGTTTTCAGTATTTGGAGTTAGCTGGGGGCTTGTCCTAATAACTCATCAGTAGTAGAAGCTTTCAGACATAGAGTCAGATATTCAGCTTATTTCAAATTGGGTTCTACTTTTCAGACTTAATATATTACATAGAATTCTTAGTTTAATTCTAAACCTAATGTTCTTATCAGTTTAGCTTCCGCTCAGTTTTAAATATATGAATTGTTTTTTGTTATGTTATGCCATGGGTTAGCTTGGGGTCACTTGTGGCTCTAAGCACCATGTCACGTTCAGAGTGTAGGCTCGAGGTCACCAACTTTGAGTCTTAGAATGATATTCAGATGTTGTCTCAGGATATGGATAACCAAGCTAATCAGCATGCACCTATTCCTGCTAACCCAAATGGTAGGTTAGCTGCCGTTAGAGTTAGAGATTTCTTTTGTATGAACCCGCAAAAGTTTGTTGGGTCAAAGGTTGATGAGGGTCTATAAAACATCATTGATGTAGTTAAGAAAATTCTTGCGGTGATGCAGGTGACTAGATTTGAGAGTGTTGAGATAGTGTCTTATCAACTCAAGAATGTGGCTCACATCTAGTATATTCAGTGGAAAGATTGCAGAGGCAGAAATGCAGCTCCACTGACTTGGGATTCCTTTGTTGGGGCTTTTATGGACAGGTTCTTCCCAAGAGAGTTAAGGGAGGCCAAGGTTGAAGAGGTTTTGAATCTGAGGCAGGGATCTGTGTTTGTTCAGGAGTATGGGTTGAGTTTCACTTAGCTTTTTAGGTATGCTTCAGAGATGGTAACCGAGCCTAGGGTCAGGATGAGTAAGTACATTTTGGCTATTTCTGACTTAGTTAAAAAGGATGCAAGACTGCCATATTGGTCGAAGATATGTATATCTCCAAACTTATGACTCATGCTCAGCAGATGGAGGAGGAGAAACTAAAGGAGAGAGAGAGGGAAAGTAAGAGGGCTAGGATAGGTAATTTGACTACTCTCAGCAAAGGTTTGGCAGCGGAAATCACTCTTAGTTTTAGTAGAGGTCTTCAGCTCCAGCACCTTCTTCAGTTAGTGCTCCATCTCCCAGACCTCATCATGATCAAAAGAATAGAGCATCAGGCTCTAATTCTCAGGGCAATGTTTCAAGTAACCACACATTTCTAGCATGCCCTAAGAGTGGTAAGAATCATCTAGGTAAGTGTCTTGCTGGCAGAGAGAGGTGTGCTAGGTGTGGTCATATTGGCCATAGGTTGAAGGAGTATCTCTCTGCCAAGTAGGGACAGGGAGGTAATCAAGCTTAGACCATTACTTCAGCGGCTCTAGCAGGTCATACAGCTCAGCAGAGTACTACTTCTGGTACAGGCAATGGTCAGTGCCAAAACTGCCTCTATGCCATGTCATCTCGTCAGTATCAAGAGAGTTCCCTGGACATAGTTACTAGTATATTGCAAGTCTTCTATCTTGATGTTTATTCTTTACTATACCCTGGGGCTTCATTATCATTTGTGACCCCTTATATTGCATGTAATTTGGAGTAAGTTCTGAAAAACTCCTAGAACCCTTTTTCGTGTCCACCCAGTCGATGATTCAGTCTTAGTGAAAAGGTTATATAGAAATTTCCCAGTCTCAGTCCTTCATAGAGTCACCTCAGCTGACTTAGTAAAATTAGATATGACCAATTTTTACATCCTCCTTAGCATGGATTGGATACATGCCTGTTATGCCTCAGTCGACTGCAGAACTAGAGTCATAAAATTTCAGTTTCCAGATAAGCCTGTCTTAGAATGGCGGAGTAGTCCTCCAATGTCAAAAAGTCATTTCATCTCTTACCTTAAATCTAGAAAAATGATCTCGAAAGGGTGCATCTACCATATAGTTTGGGTCAAGGATTTTGAGTCTGAGACCCCATCACTCGAGTCAGTTTCGATAGCTAGTGAGTTTCCTAAAGTGTTTTTTCTGAGGGTCCGCCTAGAGTCCCTCATGAGCGGGAGATTGACTTTTGGATAGACCTTTTCCTAGATACGCAACCCATATCCATTCTTCTTTATATAATGGCTCTAGATGAGGTTAAGGAGTTGAAAGATCAGCTGAAAGACCTCTTAGATAAAGGCTTCATCAGACCCAACATCTCTCCACGGGGTGCTCCATTCCTCTTTATGCATAAGAAAGATGGTTCTCTCAGAATGTGCATTGACTAACGTTAGTTGAACAAAATCACAATCAAGAATAAGTATCCTATTCCTTAAATTGATGACTTGTTCGACCAACTTCAGGGTGCCAGTTATTTCTCCAAGATTGACCTCAGATTCGATTATCATCAGCTCAAAGTTAGAGAAAGGGACATTTTAAAGTCAACCTTCAGACTCAGTATGGTCACTATGAATTTGTGGTTATGTCTATGTCTTTTGGACTAACAAATGTCCTTGTAGATTTAATGGCCTTGATAAATAAGGTATTCAAATAGTACTTGGACATGTTCGTCATTATCTTTATAGATGACATTCTTGTCTATTCACGGAGTGAGGAGGAGGACACAAACTATTTAAGGATTATGCTGCAAACTCTTAAGGACCGCCAGTTATTCACCAAGTTTATTAAACACCATATTCATCAAGTCCATAAAAGTTGTAGCAGTATTCGTTAGTCCAAAAGACATAACCAAAAATTCATAGTGACCATACCAAGTTCTGAAGGTTGTCTTTGGAATGTCACACTCTCTAACTCGGAGTTGATGATAACTGAATCTTAGGTTGATTTTGGAGAAATAGTTGGCACCTTGAAGCTGATCGGATAAGTCATCAATTCTGGGGATGTGATACTTATCCTTGATTTTTACCTTGTTTAACTGATGGTAGTCTTTGCACATTCTGAGGGAACCTTCTTTCTTACATATGAAGAGAACTAGAGCACCCCATGAAGAGATGCTACGTCTGATGAAGCCTTTATCTAGGAGATCCTTTAACTGATATTTCAGTACCATAAGTTCAGCTGGAGCCATTCTATAAGAAGGAATGAATATAGTCTACGTATCTGGGAGAAGGTTTATCCTAAAGTCAATCTCCTTTTCAGGAGGAACTTTGGGAAAATCTGAGAAAACACTTTTGGGAACTCATTCACTACAAGAACTGACTGGATGGGGTCTCGGACTCAGAATCCTTGAACCGATACTATATGGTAGATGCACCCTTTAGAAATCATTTTCCTAGCCTTGAGGTAAGATATGAAATGACCTTGTGACATAGAAGGACTACCTTGTCCTTCTAAAACAAACTCATTCAGAAACTAAAACTTGATCACTCTAGTTTGGCAATCAACTAAAGCATAATATGCATGTAACCAGTCCATACCAAGAATAACATCAAAATCAATAGTCTCTAGCTCTACTATATCGGCTAAGGTGACTCTATGAAGGATTGTGACTGGACAGTGTCACACCCCGGGGCTACCCCCTAGATGTAATATGGGAGCTGGTACCACAAGTGCCCCAAGTTAACCCTTGGTCATAGCATAACTAAAGCACACATATATAAACTTAGAAGAAGCATTAAACTGAATAGATAAGCAAACTGAGTCATCGATAGATCAAGTTATAAACATAACAGAATCTGAAGCCTCAAATACAGAATCTCTCACTATGTCTGAAAAGCCTCTAAACTGAGTAATGAGTTAGTGGGACAAGACCCCCGATTACTCCAAATACTAAGAAAAAAACCATAAAAGTAGTTGAACTGATACTAGTCCCCGAAGAATGAGGACTCACCACTCAAAGCTGGGACACCTGCTAACCTCTAGCCACAAATCTGCGGACCCGAACCTGAATCTGCACCATCAAAAGATGCAGCGCGAGAATATGCATCAGTACAATAAGATGTACTGAGTATGTGAGACATGCATAAATATAGTAAAAACATACTTAAAACATAGTTAAAACTAAGTTCATGCATAATAAGTGAAATCATAAGAAATATCATAATTTAAGTATAAGGTAAGAAATAGCATAACATAAGGATTAAAAATACTCTTACGGGAGTTTCTCTTAACCGACATAAATCATGATGAGCTACATAGAGTCCAATGTCTTACACCCACACCGAAAAAGGTTGTCCTAACCGACCAAGGTTAGAACCTTATCATAATAGGATCCTGTCATAAGCCACAGAGGGCAATCTATAGTGGCAACGTAGTTTTGGACTTGGGTTATCTAGAACCCTCATCGCTCGATGCTAAATACTACTCCCAAAATATACATATAGCTCATAACATACTTGTGACATATCGAATGCCATGTCTATTTGAAATCATAAGGACATATCTAATATCATACAATTTCAGTTCACAAGTCTTAAAGCTTAGCATAACCATGATTCACTTTCCTTTCTAAATTCACAACTTGAAGAATTAGGCATGCAATTTCATAAAGTACTTGAGATCATAATATCAATGCTTGCAATTTTTCTTAAATCAAGCCATGCATGCAAAATTTAGCTAGGGTTAGTCTTCAAATCATGAGATAAATAATCATTTGCAAAACCCATGTAAATCATGAAATTGAGCTTAGAATTCATTGAAGAATCATGAGAAAATACTTAATAGAAAAACCCATGAGAATTTAGGTAACCCTAACTTGAAATTCATAAATTCAATTTAGAATAATTGGGGTTTTGGGCATAAGGGTGAAATAGTCCCCTTATTGAATACCCACATGCATGATTTGAAGCTTTTCCAACTAAGAATGATAAGAATGGAGACTTAGAGTTGAAACTTGGAGTTGATGAGGTTCTTTCCTCTTTTGGGAGCTTGAGTAAGGATTAGTGAAAGGCTTAGGCTAATTGGGGTAGAAAACCTACTAAAAGTGGCCAAAACAACCTCACTTAAGAGTTAAAAGAGTAAAAAATTACAAAAATACCCTTGGGTAAAAGCAGGAAAATAACTGATTTAAAACTCGGCTTCAGGTTTCACTAGTGAGGTCTACAGACCATAGACTATACCACGTCCTATGGTTGCCTCTCATGATTTCTGGCCAAAGTGCTTTGCTAAAGATCATGTTCCACGAGTGATCATTATGATCCGTAGAATAAACTACGGTCCGTTGAACCCATTCGTGGTTCTTGGGGAAACAGGCGGCCCTCAGATAAAGTTCCACGAGTGAATAGTATGATTCGTAGAATAGACTATGGTCTGTAGAACCCACTCGTGGTTCTCAGATCAGAGACTACACCTGTTGAATACAAACCACTAGTTCATTTCACGGCTCATGGTTCAATCCATGACTCATGGTTTGGACTCGTAATCCCTGGAATGCTCAAAATTTTTAGAGATTCAAAGTTTGGAAGCTAAATCGAATTATGAGGTGTTACAATATCTCTGCCTTGGGATCATTCATCCTTGAATAAAGACTAAGTAAGGAAAACTTGATAGAAAACAACCCAACCAAGCAACAAAACATAAAAACTCAAGGATAAACATGAAAACTGAGATTTTTAACTTAAAACATGACTGAACTAACTTCGGAAAACATGAATGAATGTTAGGATCATGAGAGAAGAAGCTGGATTAGGATCGGAAGGATAAACTAAAGAGGAAACTATCACCTCAAGATAAAACTAGATTGGAAGGAAAGAGATAAGGGTACTTGGCTTTCATGGCTACTTCTGCTTCCCAAGTAGCTCTCTCAACTAGCTGATTTCTCCAAAGGACCTTTACCAAAGTGACTTCTTTGTTTCTCAATCTCTAAACCGGATGATCAAGGATCTCTACAGGAACTTCCTCATAAGTAAGGCTATCCTTCACACTCACATTCTCCAAAGGAACAATCAAGGTCGGATCGCCAACACACTTCTTCAATAAGGAAACATGGAAAATTGGATGAACCGCTTCTAAATCCGTTGGCAACTCCAACTCATACGCAACACTACTAATTCTCCTCAGAATCTTGTAAGGGCATACATAGAAGGGACTAAGTTTCCCTTTCTTACCATACCTCTTCACACCCTTCATGGGTGACACCTTCAGAAATACCCGATCATCAACCTCAAACTCCATCTTTCTTCTCCTCACTTCTGTATATGATTTCTGATGACTCTGAGCGGTTATCAACCTCTCCCTAATGATCTGAACCTTCTCTATAGTCTCATGAACTGAATCTATACCAATCAAAGTTGTCTCACCTACCTCAAACCAACCAATAGGAGATCTACACCTTCGACCATAAAATGCCTCGTAAGGGCCATCTAGATGCTAGAATGAAAGTTGTTGTTGTAGGCAAACTCGATGAAAGGTAAGTGATCATCCCAATTACCATTGAAATCAATCACACAAGCTCTCAACATATCCTCCAGAGTTTAAATAGCACGCTCTTCCTGGCCATCTGTCTCTGGGTGGAAAGTTGTGCTAAGCTTAACCTGAGTACCAAGAACTTTCTGAAATGACCTCCAAAACTAGGATGTAAATTGAGTACCTCTATCCGAAATTATAGACAATGGAACACTATGAAATCTGACTATCTCACGAGTGTAGAGTGGCATAATCCTCTGCTAAATTTGTAGTCTTGACAGCCAAGAAGTGGACTGATTTAGTCATCCTGTCGATGACCACCCAAATAGAATCATGTTGACTACGAGTACGAGGAAAACCTATAATGAAATCTATATTGATTGCTTTCCACTTATAAGCAGAAAGATCAATATCCTGAGTCATGCCACTCAGTCGTTGATGCTTTACCTTCACTTGCTGACAATCGGGACACTTAGCCATAAAACCTGCTATGTCCCTCTTCATGCCATTCCACCAATAGACTTCCTATAGATCATGGTACATCTTGGTGGCACCGGGTTGAATAAAATACCTGGAGCTATGGGCCTCTGTTAAAATCCATTGTCTCAACCCATCTATGTCAGGAACACACAATCGACTCTGATATCGAAGCACACTATCTCCCCTTTGGGAGAAAACCTCAACCTTTTGCTGATTGACTGCACCCTTCAACTGGTGCAAAATAGGATCACTGTCTTGCTTCTCTTTCACTTTAGCTACCAAGGATGATTCGGACCCATTCTAAACAATAACACCACCATCTATCAAATTCATAAGGCGGACTCCTAATCGAGAAAGTCGATGAACATCCTTGGCCAGTTCCTTCTTCCCGTCCTTAACCAAAGACACACTACCCATAGACAACCTACTAAGTGCATCCACCATGACATTGGCCTTACTCAGATGGTAAAGCAGACTCATATCATAATCCTTAAGAAGCTCAAGCCATCTTCTTTGACGAAGGTTCAACTCCTTTTGAGTGAACACATACTGAAGACTCTTATGATCAGTGAATACATCCACATGAACACCATACAAGTAGTGTCTCCAAATCTTCAAAGAAAAAACCACGGCCGCTAACTCAAGATCATGAGTAGGGTAGTTTTTCTCATGAATCTTAAGCTGTCTAGAATCGTATGCAATCACCTTACCACGCTACATCAAAACACAACCCAGACCGATCCTAGAAGCATCATAATACATAACAAAGTCATCTGATCCCTCGGATAGAGTCAACATTGGAGTTGTGGTCAACCCATCCTTCAATTCCTGAAAGTTCTTCCCACACAGATCATACCACTAAAATTTTACCTTCTTCTGAGTTAACCGAGTCAATGGGGCAGCTATGAAACAAAACCCTTCCACAAATCTCCTCTAGTAACCAACCAAACTCAAAAAGCTCCTAATATCCGATGGGGAAGTGGGTCTAGGCCAGTTCTTCACTGCCTCTATTTTTTGCGAATCAACTCGAATATTATCTCTAGTCACAATATGACCCAGAAAAGCAACAGACTGCATCCAAAACCCACACTTGCTAAACTTAGCAAACAACTGTCAATCCTTGAGAGTTTGCAACACAACTCTCGGGTGGTTCGCATGCTCCTCCTTACTCCGAGAATAGATAAGAATATCATTAATGAAGATAATCACAAACATATTCAAATACTATTTGAACACATAATTTATCAAATTCATAAAAGCTGCAGGAGCATTTGTCAGTCTAAAAGACATAACCACAAATTCATAATGACCATACCGAGTTCTAAAGGCTATCTTCAGAATGTCACACTCTCGAACACGGAGCTGATGATAATTGGATCTAAGGTCAATCTTGGAGATATAACTGGAACCCTGAAGCTGATCAAACAAGTTATCAATCCTGGGAATGGGGTACTTATTCTTGATTGTGACCTTGTTCAACTGATGGTAGTCGATACACATTCTGAGAGAATCATATTTCTTCCGTATGAATAAAACTGGAGCACCGCATAGAGAGATGTTGGGCATGATAAAACCCTTATTTCTCCATAGGAGATCCTTCAATTGATCTTTTAATTCCTTAAGTTCCGCTGGAGCCATTCTATAGAGAGGAGTAGAGATAGGCTACATATCTGGAAGAAGGTCTATCCCAAAGTCGATCTCCCATTCATAAGGGACTCTGGGTAAATCCTCGAGAAATACCTCAGGAAACTCATTTACAACTAGAACTGACTGGAGGGATGGGGTTTCAGACTCCATGTCCATAACCCAAACTATATAATAGACATAACCCTTAGAAATCATCTTCTTAGCCTTGAGATAAGATATGAAGCAACCCTTTGAGGATGGAGGACTACCTTGCAACTCTAAGCTAGGCTCATTTGAAAACTTGAAACTATCAACTCGAGTACGACAATACATCGAGGCACAACATGTATACAACCAATCCATACCAAGAATAACATCAAAGTCAGTCATATACAACTCTACTAGATCCGATGAAGTGAATCTATGAAGGACTGAGATAGGGCAATTTTGA
This sequence comes from Jaltomata sinuosa, assembly GCA_003996215.1. Taxonomy (NCBI): domain Eukaryota; kingdom Viridiplantae; phylum Streptophyta; class Magnoliopsida; order Solanales; family Solanaceae; genus Jaltomata; species Jaltomata sinuosa. Next base: position 46,045 of record QJPP01005088.1, read on the forward strand.
TAGATTTTTTGACTAGGACTGACTCACCAATAGGAGTAGAAATACAAAAGGATTCTAAGAGTTGATCAGGACTAATTTAAAACTTGCAAGCAACATAAGGGGTCACAAAAGATAAGGAGGCACTGGGGTCCCAGAAAGCATACACATCAAGAGAGAATACTTTCAACATACCAGTAACAACGTTCGAGGAACTCTTCTGGTCCTTGCAAGAGGACATGGCATATAGGCAGTTCTGGCGCTGATCACTAGAACTAGAAGTAGTGCCCTGCTGGGCCGGTCGACCTCCTGGGGCTGCTGGGGAAGACTGAGTCCTGCTACCTCCCTGTCCCTTCTTAGCTGAAGGAAAATCCTTAATCTTGTGTCCAACCTGAACACACCCAAAGCATCCACCTGAACCAGCTAAACACTAACCAAGGTGACTCTTGCCACATTTTTTGCAAGTAAGTTAAGGAATCCCCTTTGCAACACTCTCATGTGAATAAGAACCTGAACCTCTACCTGTATGATCACGACGAGGCCTGGGGTCCTGAGTAGGAGCACTAGCTGAAGAATAAATGAGTCCTGATGACTTCTTCTGAAATGAAGAGCGGTGTCCACCTCTGGACCTCTGATGGCTAAAACCCGAACTCTCTGATCTGACCCTATTGTTCTCTCTTGTCATTTCCCTCAACTTATCTCCCTTAATTTAGTGAGCATGAGTCATAAATCTAGAAATATCCATGTCACCCAAAAGCATAGTAGACCTGCACTCCTTGTTCACTAAGTCTGACACTCCATAAGTGAACTTGCTCATCTGATCCCTCGAATCAGCCACCATAGAATGAGCATACCTAGAAAGCTGAGTGAACTTCAACCCATACTTCTGAACCAACATAGATCCTTGCCTCAAATTCATGAACTCTTCGGCCTTAGCCTCCCTCAACTCCCTAGGGAAGAACCAATCAAGAAAGGTCCTCTCGAAGCACTTCTAAGTTTTAGAGGCTACATCCCTAGCCCTAGCATCCTTCCACTAAGTGTACAAGATATGAGCTACATCCTTGAGCTGGTAGGAAGCTAGCTCGATACTCTCAACACCAATAACTTGTATCACACCAAGGATCTTCTTTACCTCATCCATGAAATTTTACAGATCCTTACTAATTTTTGAACCCCAAAACTCAGGTGGGTTCATGCGAATAAAGTCTCAAACTTGGGCCGCAACTTCACCTTGAGAGTGGGCGGGGATAGGAGCCTGCTAAGTGTCCTGAGCTTCCATAGTCTGAGCTATTATATGAATGGCATTCCTGAACTCCACATTGGTGACCTCGGGGTCTGGAATCAGAGGATTAGAATTTTAAGCATTGGCCCGGCGACGCATGGCATGGCGACGAGGCATAATCTGAAACGCATAAAGATTAGATTAGAGGAGTATTAGAGTTAAAATCTATCACATGATATTGATCATGAAAGAAGTGAAGTTTTTCCTAAGACACTCATAGATTCTCTCTCATAAGTGTGGCGCATTTCACACATATGAAAGAGACTCTACTCAATGCGTCTTTTAGACACCTTAGGACTCTTGAACTTGATGCTCTGATACCAAGTTTGTCACGTCCTGGGCTATCTCCTAGACGTAACACGGGACTCGGGACCACAAGTGCCCCAAGTTAACCCTTAGTCATAGCATACTTAAAGCACACATAGATAAACTTAGAGGAAGCATTAAATTGAAGAGATAAGCAAACTGAGTCATTGATAGATCAAAGTATAAACATAATAGAATTTGAAGCCTCAAATACAAAATCTCTAACTATGTCTGAAAAGCCTATAAACTGAGTAATGAGTTACTGGGATAAGACCCCAGCTAACTCCAAATACTAAGAAGAAAACCATAGAAGTAGCTAAACTGATACTAGTCCTCGAAGAATGAGGACTCACCACTCGAATCTGGGACACCTGCTAACCTCTAGCCATGAATCTGCGGACCTGAACCTGAATCTGCACCATCAAAGGATGCAGCGCGACAATATGCGTCAATACTATAGTATGTATTGAGTATGTGAGACATGCATACATATAGTAAAAACATACTTAAAACATAGTTAAAACTAAGTTCATGCATAATAAGTGAAATCATAAAAAATATCATAATTTAAGCAGAAAGTAAGAAATATCATAATATAAGGCTTAAAAATACTCTTACGGGAGTTTCTCTTAACCAACATAAACCATGATGAGCTCCATAGAGTCCAGTATCATACACCCACACTGAAAAAGGTTGTCCTAACTGGTCAATGTTTGAACTTTATTGTAATAGGATCCTGTCATAAGCCACAGAGGGCAACCTACGATTGAAACGTAGTTTTGGACTTGGGTTATCTAGAACCCTCGTTGCTCACTGCTAAATACTACTTCCAAAACATACATATAGCTCATAACATATTTGTGAGATATCTAATGCCAAGTCTATTTGAAATCATAAGGATATATCTAATGTCATGCAATTTCAATTCATAAGTTTTAGAGCTTAGCATAACCATAATTCACTTTCCTTTCAAAATTCATCACTTGAAGAATTAGGCATGCAATTTCATAAAGTACTTGAGATCATAATATCAATGCATGTAATTTTCCTTAAATCAAGCCATGTATGCAAAATTTAGCTAGTGTTAGTCTTCAAATCATGAGATAAATAATCATTTGTAAAACCCATGTAAATCATGAAATTGAGCTTAGAATTCATTGAAGAATCATGAGAAAATACTTAATAGAAAAGCCCATGAGAATTTAGGTAAGAACCCTAACTTGAAATTCATAAATTCAATTTAGAAGAATTGGGGTTTTGGGCATAAGGGTGAAAGAAACCCCTTATTGAATAACCATATACATGATTTGAAGCTTTCCCAACTAAGAATGAGAAGAATGGAGACTTGGAGTTGAAACTCTTGCTTTGGATCTTGAAACTTGGATTTGATGAGGTTCTTTCCTCTTTTGGGAGCTTGAGTGAGGAATGGTGAAAGGCTTAGGATAATTGGGGTAGAAAACCTACTAAAAGTGGCCAAAACAACCTCACTTAAGAGTTAAAAGAGTGGAAAATTTGAAAAATATCCCTGGGTAAAAGCTAGAAAAGAACTGATTTAAAACTCAGCTTCAGGTTCCACGCGTGAGGTCTACGGACCGTAGACCAAAACACAGCCCGTAGTTGCCTCTCGTGGTTTTTGGATAAAGTGCTTAGTTGTAGATCATGTTCCACGATTAAACAATATGGTCCATAGAATAAACTACGGTCTGTAGAACCCACTCATGGTTCTTGGGGAAACAGGCAGCCCTCAGATAAAGTTCCATGAATGAACAGTACGGTCCGTAGAATAGACTACGGTCTGTAGAACCCACTCGTGGTTCTCAGAATAGAGATTGCACATGCTGAATACAAACCACGAGTTTATTACACGGCTCATAGTTTGGACTCGTAATCCCTAGAATGCTAAAAAAAATCAGAGATTCAAAGTTCAAAAATTGAATCAAATTCTGGGGTGTTACAGACAGTTTCTGTATACTTTCTTGGCTAGGATTGACTCACCAACAAGAGTAGAGACATGAAAGGGTTCTAAGAGTTGTTCAGAACTGACTCCAAACTTAGAAACAATATAAGGGGTCACAAATGACAACGAAGCTACAGGGTCTAGTAAAGCATAAAAATTAAAAGAGAAAACTTGCAACATACCAGTGACTACATCCAGGGAACTCTCCTGATCTTAGTGGGATGACATAGCATAGAGGTGGTTCTGGATCTAACCACTGCCTACCCCAAAAGTGGTATCTTGCTGAACTGAATGGACTGCTAGAGCTGCTATAGTAGACTGAGTTCTGCCACCTCCATTGTTCTTCTTGGCTGAAGGGAAATCCCTAATCCTATGACCAATTTTTCCATAACTAAAGCATTCACCTGTGCCATAAAGGCACTCTTTAGAGTGACTATTACCACACTTGTTGTAAATAGGGTAGGAAGTCTCTTTTGCAATACTTTCCTGCAAATGAGAGCCTGATGCTCTACCTGGATGATCACGCCTATGTCTGGATGCCTGAGTAGGAGCACTAGCTGATGATCTCTTCTGAAATGTAGAATGGTTTCCACCTTTGTAACTCTGATGACTGAACCCCAAATCCTGTGTATTGTTCCTCTTGTTCTCATTTGCCCTCTCTTTCAGCTTCTCTTCTTCCATCTGCTGAGCATAAGTCATGAGTTTGGAGATTTCCATATCTCCAACTAACATAGCCATCTTGCATTTCTTTTGGACCAAATTAGAGACTCCAGAGATAAACTTTCTCATCCTGGCCCTTGGCTCTACAACCATCTCTGGAGCATACCTAGAAAGCTGAGTGAACTTCATCCCATACTCTTGAATTGACATAGATCCTTGCCTTAAATAAAAAAAACTTCTTAGCCTTAACCTCCCTCAACTCTCTTGGAAAGAAACTATCCATAAAAGCTCCCACAAATAGTCCCAAGTCATAGGAGCTGCATTCCTACCCCTACCATCTTTCCACTGAGTATACCAAATGTGAGATAAATTCTTGAGCTGGTAGGATGCTAGCTCAACACTATTAGCACTAGTCACCTGCATTACCTCAGGAATCTCCTTGATCTCATCAATAAAGTTGTATGGGTCCTCACCAACCTTCGACCCTAAAAATTCTTGTGAGTTCATACGGATAAAATCTCTAACCTGGGCTGCAACTAATCCACCATTGGGGTTAACAGGGATATGGGCCTGTTGACTAGCCTAATTGGCTACAGCTTAAGCCAATAGCTGAATCACATTACGAAACTCAAGATTCATAACTTCAAAGTTTGGGGCTAGAGGATTAGCATTAGCATTGTGAGCATTGTTCCTTCGTAGAGTCATGATCTGAAATGCATAAAACACAAATTAGAAAGATAAATAGAGTTAAGCTCTATGGCATGACAATTGAACATGAAAGAAGTACAGATTTTTACAATAACATATCGAAGCCTCCCCTTCATAAGTGTGGAGGGCTTCACACCCATGAAAGAGACTCTACTTAACATGGCTTTCAGACATTCCTAGGACTCTTGAACCTGATGCTTTGATACTAAGTTTGTCATGCCCCGAGCCTACCTCCAGGATGCAACATGGGACTTAAGACCACAAGTGATCCTAAGCTAACTCTTGGTCTTAGCATGACCTAAACATTAACCAAAAACATATAAATATATTGAAAGATTTAGGAGAAGAAATAGGCAACTTCATATAAGATAGTAATATAATTCTAGGATCAACAATCTGAAACATGAAATAACGACTGTCTAACTATGACTGGAATCCTCTAAAACTTATAAAGTGAGTTACTGGGACAAGACCCCCAGCTAACTCTAAGTGCTGAAAGAAAGACATAAAAGTAGCTAAACTCATAACTAGTCCTCAAAGGATGAGGACTCACTAGCTGTGATTGGAAATCCTCCTATCTCTAGCCAAGAGTTTGAAAATGAGCGCCTGAATCTGCATCATGATAGGATGTAGCACAAAGAGTATGCGTACTATAGGATGTACTGAGTATGCAAGCTTATACAAAATCAAGGTAAGAACTTACTTGGAAAAAACATACTTAAATTTTAATTCATGCATTAGTAGAAGAAATCATAGCACCAAGACTCAAAGTAGAAATCATAAGTAATTATCATAGTTCGAGCATAAGTCATAAAACAGTGAGTCAAGTTTGAAAACTGAATTCATGTAACTTAGTAACTTCAAATCATTCTTGCGAGAGTTTCTTATAACTAACATAAATCATGTTGAGCACCATAGAGTCTAGTGTCATACACTCACACTGAAAAAGGTTGTCCTAACCGATTAAAGTTAGAACTATAAATATAAAGATCCTGATGTGCATCTAAAAGGGGGGCGAAACCTACGGTGGCAATATAGTTCTGGACTTGAGTTATCTAGAACCCTCATTAATTCGGTGCTAAATACTACTCCCAAAATATATCATAGTTCTCACATAACATGTGAGAAGAATGAATTAATAGAAAAAACATATAATTGGGTAAGAACCCTAACTTGAGAAATTCATGAAATCAAAGTAAAACTTGGAGTTTTAGGCATAAGGGTGAAAAGAATCCCTTATTGAATACCCACATACCTCAACTTGAATCTTTATTATCTTGGGACTTGACGATGGAGACTTGGAGAAGAAACCCCAGGCCTTGAAGTTTGAGAGAAGAATTCTTTCTTACTTCTTGAGGTTAGATTGAAAGAATGAGAGGGAATTTGCCTTAGGGTGACTGATATCCCTTTAATTAGGCCTAAAAAGACTTAACATAGGAGTTAAAAGAATAGGAAAAAGACCAGAATACCTCTGACTTAAAATAAGAAGTTGCCGAACTTTCTCACTGGAAGGGCAAGTTTGACGGCCCATCACACCTTCCACAGCCCATGGGAGGTGATTGTCGAAAGGGTTTGACTAGGTTGGCTCACTGGTCGCTTCCCATGGTGGTAGTTGACGGCCCGTGGTGGCTCCCACAGCCATTACCCTTGGCTTTCGGTCTAAAGGTGGCTGGTAAAGCCACTGGGGATTTCTTACGGCGGCTCTGATGGACCATGGTAGCTGCATGTTAGAGCTGAGAGGATTAAGTGGTTCCCATGGCTAGCACAATGGGTTGTCGTTCCTTGCACGACCTGTGGCCCATGCTCATGGGATCTGACAGCTGCAGAAAAAGTAGATTTTTTTTAGTCTAACATGGTTTGAAATCTGGGGTGTTACAATATCTTTACCTTGGGATCATTCATCCTCGAATGAAGACTAAAATGAGCTAATATTCATAAGACATGCATACATGTAGGAAACATACAAATAGGTTATAGAACATATAACTCGAGGGAAAACTAAGGAGTAAACTGGGGATACTAAAAAGGAACTATTACCTCAAGCCAGAACTAAATTGGAAGGAAAGAGGTGAGGATACTTGGTCATTATGGCTGCTTCTAATTCCCAAGTAGCTCTCTTAACTGACTGATTCCTCTAAAGAACTTTCACTGAAGCTGTTATGACCCAACTACCGGATCGTGCTGGCACCTACTCTAAGTTACCTAGATAGGAGAACCCTAACCACCCGATTTAGAATAGGTATGCATAAGAAATAAAGAAAACATATATTACCTTTAGTGTTTAAAAACAATTACAAAACTCTAAGTACAATGACATCCTTCTCAAAGCTTTAAATAAAAACCCTCCCTAGGAACTAGTCTAAACATGTACAAGAGTTTCTAAGAGAAATACAATAGCAAAAGAGACACAACTCCTACCATAGGAAGAGAGGTGTAGAAGCTGCTGGAGATCATCATCGTCTTTACCTAGGAACATCACAGATCCTGCAACCGGACTATACCAAAAGGTATATCACGAGTAGTATCAGTAAAAACAACACGTACTGGTAGGCATCATTGGTCGATCCAAACCTACCGTATAATATTATGTACGTAAACAAAAGAAATATCCAATTTAAAGTTATTCAATCTTGTTCCTTCATCAACAACCCTTACTACCCAGGCACAATATTCATTAACCTATACACTCTATATCAAGCTCGCCTACCTCATTCCGCTGCCAATTCCACTACTAGGATTCATTTCACCATTCTATCCTAGTCATAACCTGACCCTCTATCGCACCAATTCTTTCCAAGACTACCCATCTTATCAACACTAGAAATACTTTGATGGTTTGAATCCCGAAGTTACAATTTTCTAACTATCACTGTGAGTTGGCTTGTCCCTCTTTCCGAGGTCCTATGCCAACCACCCTGGCCCTTGACTCTTAGCCAATTAAATAGACCATTTGCAGACTCTCATTATCATCTTGTCTCGAAACATCATATACCCATATCCCATCACATAATGCACTAAACCCCATAACCTCATGGTACATAATTCAAACAACTACCCTTGTACAACTTCCAACACACCTTCCAATAACCCGAACCCCCAAGGATCCCTAAGACATCATCTATAGTGTTTAACATGCAAAACCCGATCTACACAGGAACCAACCCAGCATTTAAACACAACGACCCAACCACTCATAGACCAATATAAGTAATTACATCACAAGAATTCCAAAAAATACTCGGTCCACTCATGAAACTAATACACAATGCATAACCAAACATATAAGTGGCGTGGTATTCAAGACAACTAATAAATCACACCAGGCATGGTACCCGAGCCAATCGAATGTCATAGACATCACAACAGTCAATAACAATGAACACAACCCACACTTGTGAAACCAACAAGTAATTCAGACAAGTTTATTTCACCAGATTGACAACCAAATATCATTAACATTCATTATTATACTCCCTAAAATATGTATTGTATAGGAAATACTAATGCAATAGTTAACATGCATACATAACATAAATGGGAAATAATTCAACTATCACCTACTACAACTGACCTAGTTCATTACCCCGATATTTAAAGACCCATTCAAAGACTAACCCTGGCCAAATCAATGAAGCACGTATCGCAGAATTCTCCATACTGGACTTATTTAAAAGCATATGACTATCCCTAGGAAATTTCCTTTCCTAAAACCATGAAATCAGTACCTTCCCTGTCCATTCCATTTCCCCCATTCATACAAGACCCAGCAATTTACTACGACTCAGTAATCCCTTTGCACATAAACCCTACCAATTCTTCGAACCCACCCAATCCAATTTCCCTAGTATTTAGAATCCTAATATCAATAATAAAACAAGTATAATATCACATTGCTCGTAACATAATAATCCTACCAATCCATAAGACAACAATAGGTTTATTCCTCTAGACTCCGTGCTTGAAGGCCTAGGCATGAATTCTCCCATTAATCTACAATAATATTATGAAATTGGGAATGAGTCTAAACTACTCAGTCAAGCCTAGCCTACGTGGGTGCTAAGCAGCTATTGTAGAAGTCTGAACATTAACTTTCAGCTCTGTAGAGGAAAATCCTAACAGGAATAGGCCTAGAATCCATGGGTTCTTACCTCACTTATGCGAGAATCTTTCCTCTCTATTGATCCTAAACTTTGGAGCAACCTAGGAGAGTTTTTGGAGCAACCCTCATATTTTTTGCAACTAAGAAGGAGAAGTCCAATTTAATATTTGCATTTTCTAGCTACTGGTCCCGTCAGCCCCCTATAGAAACCTGCTGGCCGCTACAACAACGCTATTATAGCGGGATGATGTCAGCTCGAACAAAATTTTAGATTCTTAAAAAAAAATTCGTGTCATCCTAAATAAAGTTAATAACACATTTTAATAATCCCCGCAATCCACAATGGGGTGCCTTCAAATAACGACTGAACATGTCATTACAGAAGTGACTTCCTTATTCCTCAACTTCTGAACCTGACGATTAAGAATCTTAACTGAGACCACTTCATAAGTGAGACTATCCATCACACCCATATTCTCTAAAGGCACAACCAAGTCTGGACCACCAATGCACTTCTTCAACAAGGAAATATGGAAGACGGATGCACTGCTGCTAACTCTACTGGCAACTCTAATTCATAAGCCACCTTACCAAATCTCCTCAAAATCCTATACGGACCTACATATCAGGGACTAAGGTTCCCCTTCTTGCCAAATCTCATTACCCTCTTCATAGGTGAAACTTTAAGAAATACTTAGTCATCAACTTCAAATTCTAAGTCCCTTCTCCTCACATCTGCATAAGATTTTTGAGGACTCTGGGCTGCCTTCAGCCTTTCCCTAATGAGCTGAACTTTCTCCTTAATTTCATGAACAAAATCTAGCCCTATCAAGGCTGCCTCACCTACCTCAAACCAACCATTATATGATCTACACCTCCTCCCATAGAGTGCCTCATATGAACACTATTATTGTAGGCAAACTCTATAAGAGATAAGTGTTCATTCCAATTACCTTTGAAATCGATCACGCAAGCTCTTAATATATCCTTTAAGTTCTGAATGGTACGTTCTGCCTGGACATTTGTCTGTGGATGGAATATGGTGCTGAGATTCACTTGTGTAACAAGACCTTTCTGAAATAACTTCCAAAACTGAGATGTAAACTGAGTGTCACTATCTAAGATGATAGAAATAGGAACCCCATGTAACCTGACTATCTCAAAGATTTAGAGTCTTGCATAATCCGCTGCTAAATTAGTAGTCTTGACAGCTAAGAAGTGGGCTGACTTAGTCATTCTGTCAACTATCACCCAAATAGAATTATGTTGTCTATGGGTATGAGGTAAACCTGTAATAAATTCAATATTGATCACTTCTGACTTCTAAGTAGGAATGTCAATATCCTGAGTCATACCTCCCAATCTTTGATGCTCTACCTTCACTTGTTGGCAATATGGACACTTAGCTACGTAATATGCAATGTCTCTCTTCATGATATTCTATCAATAGACTTCCCATAGGTCATAATACATCTTAGTAGCACCAGGATGGATAGAATATCTAGAGCTGTGAGCCTCTATCAAGATCCACTACCTCAACTCATCCACATTAAGAATATATAATTGACCCTGGTATCAGAGTATAACATCTCCCCCTTGGGAGAAAACCTAAACTCTCTGTTGATGGACTACACCTAGGCAATGACAATGTAGTAGAGGATGGCTTGAGAAGAAAGGAAGTGAGTATGAAGATTCTTGCCTTATTGATGATAGAAGAGCGACCTTTGGCTATAGATGTTTAGAGTTTGTCCAAAAGCTTTGTGAGGCTTGATATTTCTGAGCCTGGTAGAGTTTTTGCTTTTGTTAAGGCACATACCTTATTATTGTAGTAGATTAAGGATAGACAGTTTGAGGATAGGAAGTTTTGTATTATTTGGGACGAGGTCTTGAAGGGTGAAGCTAAAGAAGCGATTCTTGATTCAGAGGTTGTTTTAAGGATCAAGGGTTGGATTTGTATTGCTAGGGTTTGTGATTTGACTATATTAATCATAGAAGAGGCTCACAATTTGAGGTATTCTATTTATCTGGGTGAAGCCAAGATGTATCATGGTATAAAGAAGCATTATTGATGGTGTAGGATGAGGAGGGACATCATAGAGTTTGTAGCTAAGTTTTTGAATTGCCAACAAATGAAGTATGAGCACCAGAGACTAGGTGGTATGACTCAGAAGATGCCTATACCTGAGTGGGAGTGAGAAAGTATCACTATGGATTTCGTGTTTGGGTAGCCTTAGGCTTTGGGGAAGTTTGATTCCACTTGAGTGATTATGGATAGATTGACCAAATCAACTCATTTCATTCTAGTGAAGGTGAATTATAATGTAGAGAAGTTGGAAAAGGTCTACATTCAAGAGATAGTTTGATTTCATAGTGTTCTCATTTCTATCATTTCAGATAGAGACACTCAGTTTACATCGCACTGTCGGAGTTCTATGCAATACGAGTTTGGCACTAAGTTAGAGATGAGTACAACTTTTCACCTGCAGATGGATGGTCAGTAGTCAGAGCGGACTATTCAAGTATTGGAGGATATGCTTTGGACTTGTGTGATTGACTTTAGTGGTCACTGGGACAAGTTCTTTCCTTTAATGGAGTTTAGCTACAACACAGTTATCATTTTAGCATTCAGATGACACCATTCGAGGCTTTGTTATTGGAGGAAGTGTAGATCTCTCATTGATTGGTTTGATTCCTTTGAGGTTAGACCTTGGGGTACAGATTTTTTGTGAGATTCAATAGATAGAGTAAAGTTGATACAGGACATTATAGACTCATGATGTATTTCTTTTATTACTCTTAGAAGTTTGTACCTTGTGACTATCAGATTTTGAGATCGATTGTTGTCTTTCGCACTTCTTTACTCATTTGATTATGAGATTCAGTGTGAGACTTGGTATCATTCTTATTCCTTTTGCATACTTATTTAATTCTATTGTGTATGTGTGGAGTTTCGGCTTACCTATTCTGGGGTATGATAGGTGTTATCATGATCGAGTTTTGAATCGTGATATTAAATTACAAGGTTGAGAGTATATCATGCCTTTTTCCCTAATATAAATGATGATTAGGGTCTTGCTTAGTTGCTTTAGTCAAGTAATTAAATCTTACCCATTAATTTTAACCTATACTGTATGTTCCAATTCAAATAAGAATTTGTAAAAAGTGGAAAGATTAAAGAATTGGAGAGGAGTCGACTCAAGTGTAATTAGGCGTAATTTAACTTGTAAGGAGGCTTAATAAATCAAATGCATTTCTGACTACATAAGACAAATGAGGTTATCATAAACACTGGACACAAGTAATCATATTGTAGATATATTTAAATTTATGGTAAGTCGTAACTTTTATTTTATAGTCAATTGTTTATTGCGTTAGACCAAAAAAGGTAAAACAATAAAACATAAAGAAAATGAATAAGCTGCTAAAAAAATGGCAAAACTTGGTGAAGAAATCTAAGGTAGATTACACTGTAGGAAAGTGTTGTCTTCTCTTTATTATTTTTCTTTATAAGTTGGTGTTTCCCTTTCAACAAAAAAGACCATCTAAAACACTAGCAATCAATTCTGGGCTTTTTAAATCTCTCTTTTGGGAAGAACATCAATGGGGAGTGAAGAAGTGGTAGCAAACAGTGAATTTTGTGAAAAAATCAATATTCTGTTGGTGGATGATGATATCACTTGCCTTCTCATTATTTCTGCTTTACTCAAGAAGGAGAAATACAAAGGTACTTAGCTTCTCTTTATTATTTTCCTAATTTTGTGAGTATTTTCTTTGTAAAATAGAGTCTTTTTTCTATTCTTTTCATATTCATTTCTTGATTTGAGATATGTGTAGTCAAAACTGACATCATATGAATTAAAGGGATTTTTGAATGTAATTTTTAATCTTCATAAAATTTGATTTCTTCTATTGTAAGAGCATTAGTGAAAAGCAGTGCTAGTTGTTAATCTAGTCATGATACTTATGGATCGTGATAAGAAAGAGGCAAGACATTTTATGTATCATGAGGTGAGACGTAAGGCAAAATGATTTGCGTATCATGGAGTGAGACATACGAATCAAGGCATATCGTGAATCTCAATTTATTTTTTAATATATAAATAATTTCTTAAAGTAGATTAAAATATATCAAATGAATTTATAAAAACATAAAAATATGTGTCAGATTCAAAAAAAAATTACAAAAGCAGATTTAACAATCTAGGCATAATTTATAATAAATCTAGTCATTAAACTTATAATATAACACATCTACAACCTAAGTTGTATAAATATCCTTTATTCATAAGCTTAATCAAGACGGTGATTCAGTCTAATAATAAAAGTAAAGTACACTCATACTTAAGAAATTAATGATTTATTTATAATAATTAATTACAATGTAACTAAATCTTAATTAGCATAAATAAATATAGTTTCGTTCCTTTAATTCCTTCTTTTCCTCAAATAATTTTGGAAATGTTTCAATATGGAGTATCAATCATTCTCTCTTTTAAGTTAACTTTATATATATGTCTATTTATAATAATTAATTACTTGGTTTAATTCAGTTGTAACAGTGAAGAATGGCAAAGATGCTTTGGATATTCTTCGGATCAGTGGCAATGCATTCGATCTTGTGGTCACAGATGTGCACATGCCAGAAATGAACGGCTTTCAACTTCAGCAACAAATAGTTAAAGAATTTGATATTCCTGTTATCTGTGAGTTTTTAATTCCTTATATTCTTCAAAACATAATTCGATATTTTAGATATTTATGAGAGAAAAATATGGAAAAAATATTTTCCTTATTGATTACTCTAGACCAACGAAGATACAAATAACAAATTATATATGAAAATATGAAATCAATCATCCTTAGAACACCATTGAAAATTGATGGAAAGAAATTAAAGATATGCAGAATAAAAACTAGGGATAAATTAACTATCAAGCACCCAACTAAGAACTAGTTGAACACATTGATAAGTTAACTATAATCACTACCCAAGATAGTGCTAGCAAAGAAGAGATAAATCAAATAATTAACATCAAGAACACTTAAAAGAGAACTTGACGCAAATTAAAATAGTATTCAATTAAAGAAATAATTCATAGAAAAAAGGAAGAGAACTCATACATGAATCATCTAGCTATGATGTAATTCAAGAGAGGTTGTAGAAGAGAATTAAGCTAAACCTAATTTAAGCTAACAAGAATATTTTACAGTACTCCAAGAGAAAACTTTTCATCATTCATCATGTCTATCCTTTCAAAAGAGAAAATAAGAGTATTTATTCTAGGCCTAGGACATAGTAAAGAAAGTCTTAAACACCCTAAATTAGATTCTTAAATACATTTAGGCCAAAAATAAAATGAGCACTTGTCTCTATGTTTCCAAATTGTGTAGAGGTTTCTTGAGGCATTAACTAATTTCGTCTCCACAATTATAAACCATGTGGAAGTTTTTCTTGCATGTATCCAATTGCTCTCAATTTTTCTAGCTCAGCAAGTTGTATTTGAGGATGCTTTTGCAAAACTTCCTCTTCTTCTTCATTTGGCTTGTTTAACTTGAAAGCTTAATTTTCACGATCTTTTGTAGCTCTCATGAATTGATATTAACGTCAAAACTTTTCTTATATATGAAATTTATCATTCTCCCTTGAAAAAAAGTATCTCCAAATTTGGACCGTGCAAAAAAAAATTTAAAGAATAGGTGCTAATTAAAATAAGCACCAAGTCCAACCCTTACAAAACATAGTGTATCAAAAACTCAAGAATGAAATTCATAATTTCATATTTTATCACGACCTAACCTACCGGACCGTGCAGGCGCCTACTCTAACCACCTAGATAGACGAACCCTCACCATCCGTCCAACAGGTAACTTGCGGAAATTAAGGTAAACCATTAATCAGTCTATTTTTATACATGAGAAAAGCTTTTGCAGAAATGTTCATAAAATAGACGACTTAAAGAATTTTTTGGAAAACCTTTACAACCTTTAAGAACACCCTCCCTAGGACCTAGTCTAAACAGGTACAAGAGCTACTACAAGATTTATACAAGAAGGAAAAGTAAATGAGACACAACTTCTGTCATGGAGGAAGGATAGAAGCTGCTATAGATCACCATCGCCATGTACCTATGAAACATCACCAGCCCTACAACCAGACTATACCAAAAGGTATAGCAAGAGTAGAGTCAGTACAACCACACGTACTGGTAGGCATCATCGGTCGACCCGAATCCACTCCTACCATCATATAAGAAGAATAGGGAAAAATATGAAAATAAACAATATTACTCCATCCTTCACCCCTTTCTCTTACCAGACCCGATCTCGACCGATCGTCTACTCGTACCCCTTACGTCATCCCTTTCTATTCTTTTTACTGCCGACTCCCTCTCTCTTAGGTCTTCCGAGTCACACTAAGCTTAGACTTCCCAAGTCACACAACCTTAGTCCAACTGCTAAATCCAACTCTGACTGCCTCACCATCAACCTAGTCGACCCCCATGACTATGCATCCAGAACAACCCAGACCCTGTCATTCCAGACCCACTACACCCAGGGAACTGCACACAAATACCCGGATCCGCCCCCGATCCCTGAACAAATCCTCCCAGGAAATCACCCGCTAGTCATACCATGTCAGACTCCCAGCCTTTCCCTTAGTTTATCAACACATGGAAACCATCTTTATAACAATGATCAACAATCAACAAACATAACTGACAACAACCTTTGTCGTATAGCTCGGACCCACCCCAGGATCCTCTCTAACAACACCTAAGTGTTAAACAAATAACCGGCCTAATCCAAGATCAATTCAACAGACATAATAGAATTTTTGGTCACTCAAAGACCACCAACCAATATCACAATTCAATAAAGCAGTCCGGTCCACTCACGCAACCAATAATAGTCAATGCAATGCAACAATATCGATGCAATGATGCAGTAAAATAAACCCATACCAGGCGTGGTATCCGAGCCAACCGTTAGTATTTCGTACTAGGCGTGGTACCCAATCCAACCATTTGTTATACCTGTACCAGGCGTGGTACCCGAGCCAACCATTTGTTATACATGTACCAGGCGTGGTACCCGAGCCAACCATTTATTATACTTGTACTAGGCGTGGTACCCGAGCCAACCAAATGTCAACAATCCACAGTCAAATAATGAACAAACAACTTGTAAACCAACAAGCAACACACCATTCAATTCACAGATTGTAAAACAGGACCCTTAGACATTCTACACAATTCCTCTAAGCAATGCAATTCATACAAACACTTAGATAAGAGTACAAAATATACAAAATTCACAGGAATCGTAAGCCATCACCTACCCTCTCTCCCGAGTATATAGCTTAATCTCGACCTCCGTTCGAAGACTAAACACACCACCCTTTATTTACACATAAGGAACGATTTCCCCCTTTTAGCATAATTTAACCACCCCATTGATTTCGGAACTTACATAGATAATAACAACACGAGTTACCACCCCTTAGCCCTTAGCAAAATGACTACTACTTATCATGCCTTTCGCATTCCCGAAACCTCACCTAGGAGTTTCCCATTTTCATACCCATTTAGTTGTCCTTGCTATTCCTGGTTCCCCGAACCTTTCCGACATCCCAGTCCCTGAGTCCTATCATTTTAGCATGTCAAGGCAACATAAACAGCCCAAAATAAATACAATCAATCCACAGTTCAATCCAACCAATCCTTAGCTCACTCAAACTAATACCAAAATCCATCAGACTCCGTGCCCGGAGGCCTAAAACATGAAATCTCCATTCCGCTATACGATGAATACAGAATGTAAACATGTCTAACTACTCATGAAAATCTAGCCTACCTGGATGTGAAGCAGCTGTAACCGTGCATTTCTGGCTCCGTGAAGGCGTTCTCAACTAAACGATGGTCTTGGAATCCGTTGTTCCGCGTCCCATCAGCCATGACCCCTCCTCCTCATGATTCCTTAGCCTTGGAGCAGCATGAGAGGGTTTTTGGAGAAACCCTCGTATGTTTTCCAATTGAGCAGGAGAGCATCTTTTATTAAATCCCGTTCTGAGCTTCTGTCTCCCGTCACTCTGCTATGGCGGTTAACCCTCCGCTATGGCGGTCCCGTATAGTGGAATAATTACCGCTATAACAGAGTGACATTAGCCCAGATTATTTCTAAAAATCAGAAATTTTTTACTACGTCACCCTACTTAAAGAAACGTACTTTAAATTAGTTCCCCAAATAATTCAACTTCGCGATTCTTAAAGTAACGACGGGTCCGATAGTTACATATTTAAATATAACACTCTTATGATATAGTCAAGTGTCGTAGAAATTTGGAAAAAGACATGTTCTCAACCTAAATCATAGAGGCTTGACTAGAAGCATGAGATAAGGCAACATAACCCAGGTTTCCAAAATAAAGTGCATCAAGTTTCACACTTTTATAGTATAGTCAAATATCATAATAGACAATAAAGAACATTTTCTCACAGAGAAAGATAGATAATTGGCGACATGCAACATGATAATCATTAAGTGGATTTAAGAAACCAATATTTTCACAAAACAAGACATAATGACCATAATTGATTATTCTAACAAGTAAGTTCACGTCATTTTTAAGTCTCAAATTTGAATGATTTTTAAAAATACAAGCACTAGAGAGTCATCA
This sequence comes from Jaltomata sinuosa, assembly GCA_003996215.1. Taxonomy (NCBI): domain Eukaryota; kingdom Viridiplantae; phylum Streptophyta; class Magnoliopsida; order Solanales; family Solanaceae; genus Jaltomata; species Jaltomata sinuosa. The sequence goes on from QJPP01005088.1 coordinate 63,710, forward strand.
AAAAAGAAAGAGACTGCCTTTTAAGAAATCAAACTAGGTCATCCACTATTTGATAGTTGATACCCTCTTACACTCAACAAAAAATTCCTTCACGTTATTACGACAAGAATAAATTATGAAATTAAATATAAACTTCAATTCTCAAATATCAACAAACTTAACACTCAAAACTTTATTCGGTAACTTAAGAAAAAGTTCTTCTTAAGTCATCACATGAGAGTTAGTTAAGTGCTCAAAGAAAGAACTATTTACCATCATGGATCTCGATAATCTAAGAATAAGCATAAGCTGAATATACATATATTGAATTCTTGCACTTGAAAAGGTTAAAACCCTCTCGAGATAAAGTATGGACAATTATTGACTCAAGTCACCTTTTCCCTTTAAGAACATTCTTTTGTTGATCCTCCACAAAATAACCAATAAAACTAGAACCCTTAAAATCAAAATGGTCACACAAAGTATCAAAAGAAACCTTCTTACCATTTTTCATGAAAGCATTTGCAAAATTTAACAAGTTTGTTCTTTTAAATTCGACATGAAATAAGTAAAGTAATTAATACTAATACTAGCATCAAAGACTTCAAATCTATTTTAACCTCAATCAAATAGTCTCTTAAATATGCATAAGAATCATCAAAATTGAATACTAAAGAAGTCAACTAATTTAAATACACATGGAAGTTTTATTCTTCTATATCCATGTCATTATAAGTAGCATATTCAAGACCCAAACTGGCATCATAAGGATCAAAAGAACATCATATTTGATAGCAAAATGGGCATTTTCTCTTCTCAACACCCTCCCTTTCAGTTAGACTTAAGTCACTATCATCATTACATAATTAAAAAAATGAAATAAAGGTAGATTTAAAAGAGTCATAACTCTCACTGATGGATTATCGTAGCAATCATTATCACATTATTCATACCTAAGTTTGGTTGTCATAAATATCAACATCATATACATAATTACTATCTAAAGAGTCATAAAAAAAATACTAATGATAAAATAAGGCACAAAAACTTTTAGCTATTAATTCTTCAAATTCACTCAAATAATCAAGTAACGCTATTATGCTTTTCATAAAAGTGGCTACTCAAAAATACCATTTTCATTAAAAGATAAAGAAATGTCAAGCTCATCAACATTATAGATATCTTTCATACTCAAAGTGTCATCCCAAATGGTCAAAGTGCCAAGAATAGAAGGATACATTATTTTATCTTGAAGCTCTTTTAAAGTATGTGTTTTATCTTCAACTTTCTCATTTAATTTCATTGATCCTCTTGGAAAGATAGCTTGGTCTTCTTTCAAGCTTTTCAAAGTGGATTGAACTTTACTTGTGGCCCTCTTGTTTCTCCTTTCGAAGTCCTTACACAAGATACAAAACAACTAAAGAAAGAAGAAAATTAGTAGCATTTGAATAAGAAAATTACTCACTCTTTTTTTGTTTTTCTATTTATTTTCTCTCATTTTCTTTCAAAAATTTTCACTCTTTTTTTGTGATAACTCATTCACTTCACTTCATATTTTTTCTCCTTTTTCTACTCTTGAGTTGTCACTATTATCTCTTTTGCTTCTCTATATTTTTTCTCGCATCCTTACTTTTCTTTTAATTTTGCGAACTATGGGAAGACCTAAGGAACACTGCAGCTTTTATAAATGATGTTTGGGGTGTGATTGGCGACTTCAACACTATCACTTGCTGTGAGGAGAAAAAAGAGGGAAGGAACCACATAATGGAGGAAAGTCTTGACTTTCTGTCTTGCCTCCATGACTGTGGCCTCCAAGATGCAGGCTACAGTGGCTCCATCTTTACATGGTGTGACAATAGAGATCCGCCTAACACTATCTGGAAGAGACTAGACATGATGGTTTATAACTCGAGATGATTTTATTGCATGAATGCTACTTCAATAACTCATCTATCTAGAACCTGTTCAGATCATGCACCCCTTTTCATCAAGATTAACAACGTGATCACTAACACCATCAAGTATTTTAAATTTCTCAATTTTTGGGTTGATCATCCAGATTTCCATCATGTTGTCCAGGAAAGTTGGGATATTAATGTCTATGGCAATTCTCTCTATGTTCTGCATCAAAAGCTTAAAAATACTTGTAGGCACCTCAGTCTTTGGTCAAGGCAAACCTATGGTGATATCTATGAAGAACCTAAAAGACTAGAAGCCCAAATGAGAGCTCTGGAAGATAATTGTGTTCATAGTAACAATGTCGAGAATAGGGTGGCCTTTTCCAGATACAGAGCAGAACACACTAAATACCTCAAAATTCAAGACTCAATCCTGAGGCAAAAATCCAGGGTCAAGTGGCTAGAAGAGGATGATGCTAACACTGCTTATTTTCATAGTATCATCAAAGACAGAAGAAAAAGACTAACTATTAGGAGAATTATGGATGAACAGGGACAATGGATTGAGGGTAATGATCCTATTGCTGAAGCTGCTATTAGATTCTATCAAGACCTATTCACTGATGATAATCATAGTTCTTCCCAAGAGCCTCTCAATTGCCTGCAGAGATGTATCACTTATGAGGATAATACTAACCTTATGGCCATTCCTTCTCTACAGGAAATCAGAGATATTGTTTTCTCTATGGATACTGATAGTGCACCAGGTCCTGATAGACTTAGTACGTGTTTCTATCAAAAAGCTTGGCCTATAATTGGTACTAATCTCCATAAAGCCATCATTTTCTTCTTTGAAGGGGCTACCCTTCCTAAATTTTTCACTCACACCTTCTTGGTTATGATCCCCAAAGTTGAACACCCTCAGAATTTCAGTGACCTCAGACCTATCAGTCTTTGCAATATTTCTAGTAAAATTATTTCCAAACTCATTAATGCTAGACTGGCCACTATCCTTCCTAGAATCATCTCTAGGAACCAGAGTGGTTTTATTAAGGGAAGAGCTATTACTGAGAATATTCTCCTCACCCAAGAGATTATCAATGATATCAAAAAACTCAATAGAGGGAAGAACATTGTCATCAAACTAGACATGACAAAGGACTACGACAGAGTTTCTTGGTCCTTTCTATGTTTAGTATTGAAGAAGATGGGATTCTCATATGCTTGGGTCAATCTTATTCACAGGTACATATCCAATAACTGGTACTCTGTTCTAGTGAATGGTAATAGAAATGGCTTTTTTAAGTCTGAGAGGGGTTTAAGGCAAGGAGATCTCATCTCCCCTTCTCTCTTTGTTCTAAGTGTTGAGTTACTTTCTCAAATGCTCAATGGACTCCAAAGAAAGCCAAGTTATAAAGGTTTCTATATGAAAGAATATGGTCCTCAAGTCAATCACTTCTCTTTTGCTGATGACACAATTATTTTTGCAATGGTGCAAAAAAAAAACCTCAAGATGATACTGGAGACTCTCAAATCCTATGAAAATATCTCCGGGCAACTTATCAATAGAAACAAGAGTGGTTTTGCAGTTGCAGGAAATACTAGACCAGGTGACATTGTCAGACTTTATAACATCACAGGGATGAACCATCAGAAGTTCCCCATCAAGTATTTGGGGTGTCCTATCATTTTTGGGAAGAAAAAACTTTCTCATTTTTCAGACATTGTTAACAAAGTCATCAGTAGAATTATAGGATGGCACTCTAAACTTCTTTCCTCTAGAGGAAGGGCCATTCTTATAAGGCATGTACTTTTGGCTCTTCCCATTCATCTCTTGTCAGTTGTTACCCCTCCCCAAGGCACTCTTGAGACTATAGAGAAATTCTTAGCAAGATGTTTTTGGTCTGGCTTAGATAATGGTGGTAAATATCACTGGGCTTCTTGGGATAATCTTTGTTACCCTTACAAAGAGGGAGGCTCCAACTTTAGAAAGCTCACTGACGTTTGCCAATCTTTCAATGCAAAACAATGGTGGTCTCTAAGAACCTCTAAGTCACTTTAGACTGATTTTATAAAAGCTAAATTTATCTTAGATGATCACCCAGTGAAAGCTCATTGGAAAAGAGGGCAAGCTTTGAACTGGAAAATTTTATGCACTACTAAAGAGGCGATTGACCATAATATCCTGTGGGAAATTGGTAAAGGTGAGGTCTCCTTTTTGTATGATAACTGGAGCAATCTAGGCCCTCTTTACCAACAAGTGGACAATTGCGCTGACATCATTGACATCCCAGTTTAAAAAGTCTTTCATAATGGGGAATGGGACTGGAACAAGCTCATCCTTATCTTCCCTGAAGACTTGAAAAAAAGTATCATTGATCAAAAGAGACCTATTACTCTCAACAACAAAGAGGACAGACCCGTGTGGACTCTCTCTCTCACTGGAAATTTCTCAATAGGCTCTACGTGGAGAGAACTGAGGCAAAAAAAAATCTCAAACAGCCTTGACAGTAGACTGTGGCATAACAACATCCCTTTTAAGATGTATTTCCTCACCTGGAGATCCATTCACAACAAACTTTACACGTACCAGAGTGTAGCAAGATTGAGGATTCTTATGGACCCTAAGTGTTATTGTTGTAGCACCAACAGAGTGACAACTGAGCTTGAATCAGTTGACCACTTGTTTTGTCACAGAGACTTTGCTAAAAATATGTGGTTATTTTTTGTAGGTCCTCTAGGTATAAACACAAGCAACATCAACCTGAAGTTTACACTACTCAACTGGTGGAATCACAAGACCAAGAATCCCTTTTTCTTGCTGATAGTCAAAATCATCCCTGCCTTTATCTGCTGGGAAATTTGGCGTGCTAGATGCTCTAACAAATATGAAGGGGAAATACCCTCACTGTATATAGCAACCTCTAATGTTGTATTTAATATTTTGCAGAGATTGAGAAAGAATATTGGAAACGCTAGGATTGGAGATTCTTGGAATGCAATCTGTCAAGCCTGCGATCATAACATCAACCAAGCAGAAGCCACCATCATCAAATGGATTAGGCCTCACACTAATCTTTTAAAACTCAATAGCGATGGAAGTTGTATTAATGGGATTTGTGGAGGAGGAGGATTGATAAGAGATTGCGCTGGGAAAATCATCTTCGCTTCCTCTATACACTAGGTCCAGGGACCAGCAACTATGCCGAAGTATCTGCAATGTTATTCGGATTGAGATGGTGCTCGAGATATGACACAAGACCCGTTTGGGGAGAAACCAACTCTCTTCTCCTAACTAACTGCATCAACAAAGTATGGAAGACCCCTTGGAAAATTACTAGTATCGTGGAAGATATTCAGAAATTAGTTGAAGAAACTGATTCCTCAATTACTCACTGCTTTAGAGAGGCTAATAAGCCAGCTGACAAGTTAGCCTCTTTGAGTCATAGAAGTAGTGTGATTCAAATCTTCAATTCTTTCTCTGTTTTGCCCCCCTCTGTTAAAGGCCTCACTAGTATGGATAAATGGGGTTTACCATCCCTTAGGATCAAAGTTGTAAAGGACAGCGACATTATATTTGATCCCCCTTAGATATCCTGGCCTATCAAGCCTTTTTGGGTAGGATTAGTCCATCTATACTAGCCTCATCTCAATGTTCTTGTATACAGTTTGGGATGCCAAACATAACTTGTATTTTTTTTGCAAATCAATGATCAACGAAGGCTGAGTTGAAATTAAAAAAAATTGCTCTTCGAATTTACAGTTACTTGACCCTCTGACCAAACAAATTAACTTTTTAAAGGAGCAATCTTTGCTTAATGGTCAAAAGTGTTTCATGTACTCCTCTAATTCCCTCTCTCATATTATAGGAATCTCAAAGCATTTCTTGTTCATCATAAGGGATCCACCTCCTATAGCAGTCATAGGACTTCCACAAAAACTCTCATGGCCATTCATACCTCTCTTATTGCTCATCGTAACAACAACAAAGAAAAGGCAAACAAGAAAATTGGTTAGTCAAAATTGGACCTAACAAGTACCTCATCATGTGTATCACTCAAGTTTTATATGCTCAAAGTTGGCTTTTTAAAATTCACTCAATTGAAATCACCACCCTAACCTTTTTCACACCAGAGCTATCTAAAATTCCTTAAACAATCAATACTCTCAAATAACTTCACATAAATATTCAAGTCTAGGTAATAAGAGCAATAAAACCAGCCTACAAAAAATTAAAGTAATTCACAATACAATAGAAAAACATGAAACAATTGGCATGGATTTAAAAGCACAGACACAAATAACTAGAGAATACTTAGTAGGACTATTGCTAAGTGTAATCTCGCTTGGGACAATCAAAAGAATAATTAAAAATAGAAAAGATAGAACTTCAGAATAAAAAATCACTCCAAATCTTTAAATATTTGATTCTAAAAATTATTAGTTTAGATAAATGTGAACACGATTTAAAAATGGATTCACAAATTATATTCACAAAATTGACTGAGTCCTGAAAAAATGTTACTGGGTTTATGATCTTCAGTTGTGTCCAACTCCATAAAAATATGTGGATGATTTGATCCATGATTCCGCAATCATCTTTTTCATTTCAAATCAACCAAATCAATTCTAAACTTGTCCAAATCACTTCCAAATAAAAGAATACTCAATCAATATTAAGAATTTTCTTCAACATCCATTCAATTCTAACATGATTTTTTAACTCAAAATTTGATATTCTCTTCAAGAACTTCAAATTATTCAATGAAAAAATAAATTTTCTAACTCAAAATACTCAAATCAACTTCCAATCAAGACCCAACTTTATATTCATGTTTCCTTAACAATATAGAACAAGTTTCAATCACACTCAAAAACTTTCAATTCACGAAATTCAAATTTTATTTTAGATTTTTAAAACTCAACTCAAAGTCTTCAAATAACATGTTATGTATGAAATAACTCTCAACACACGAAGAATCAAATAACGAGTTACATATAATAACTCATCCTAAAAACACTATCAAAGATTGATGAAAAGAAATTAAAAACATATCAAATAAAGATTAGGGCTAGAATTACCAAGCACCCAATTTAAGAATTAGTTGAACACACGTTGATGAGTTAGCAATAGTCACTACCCAAGATAGCTAGTAAAAAGGGATGAATTCAATAATTGAAATTTTGTGTGAAATTTACCTGGTCAATAAGAGGGGGTACTTTCAATGATGAGAATATCAGAGAGCCAGGGGTGGAACCAGAAATCAGTGCTAGTTCCATTTCCAATCCACCATTTTTAGCCCTTAAGTATTGGTGGGGTTGCCTGAAAATAGAACCTATTTCACTCCAAGTCCTGACAACCAGGTTTGGAAGCAGCAAACCATATGGGCTTTCAGATAGTTTCTTTTGAAAAAAGCAGTCCAAAGTATTTGACATGAATCTCAATGACAATGACCAAGAATTGACAATTGGTAACGTAAGTAAATATAGAATACACGTAATCCCACAGAAAGATTTCTTTTTATGAATTGTTCATTTTTAATATTCAGTTTAAATAAGTCGTATCTTGCTCAGACCAATAAATAGAGTTGAGGTTATAATTAAAGCCGCTAATAGAAAACCAAAATAACTAGTTAGACGCTATCATAAAAAATCAAAAGAGAGCTCGACATTAATTAGAATAATAACATTAAATTAAATAAGCAATCCACGAAAAGGAGGAATAGAACTCATACATAAACCACCTAGTTATGGTGTAATCCAATTATTCTAAGCGAAGCTAATCCTGATCTAAGCTAACAAGAGTATTTCACACTCTAAGAAATATCTCGTCATTCATAAAGTCTACCCTTTCAAGAGAAAAAATAAGAGCATTTATGCTAGTCCTATAAAATAGTAACAAAAGTCCTAAGCACTCCTAAACTATTCCTTAAATATATTTAGGACAAAAATAAAAAGAAAAGGAAAGGAGAAAATCCTTCTTCAAGCTGTCTCCGTGTTTTCAATTTGTGGAGAGATTTCTTGAGGCATTAACTAATGTCTTATTTCATAATTATAAGTCGTTGAGATGTTTTATGCTCTTGCATCTCTCTAACTGCTCTTAATCTTTCTACCTTCACAAACTGTATTCATTGATGCACAACTCTTGGGAAGCTTTCCTCCTCTTCTTCTTTCTTTATTTGAAATTAATTTTTATGATTTATCATAACATTTCAAGAATTTGATATCGACATAAAAACCTTTCTTAGTATGAGCTAGTACAAATCCAGAAATTATCACTTATATCTTATTCTGATAAATTTTATTTTTATAAGTGTGTTAAAAGTGACGCCTTTTAGTCTGTCATACATTTTTAACAAACTCTGATTAGCTTTAATAAAAACAATGAGAGAAAAAAAATATTAAAAATACTAGATTGTTTCATCAAATTTCAAAAATCAACATCAAAATCTACGTCGAATACTAGAAATGTATCAAAACTAACAAAATTGAATCTCAAAAATTTATATCAAACACTCAAAATAAATATCTAATAGCACAAAATATAAAAAATCACACCTTCAAATGAGAGTTTTTATTAAATCTTTTATCTTCATGAATTTGTTAAATCTAATTAGAGTTATTGAATATATACTTAGCAAAAAATTTGACAAATTTAACTTTAAGGATAGATTCAAGAAACTATTAATTTTAACCCCAGATTAAATTTAAAGGACTGATTTTGTCAATTTCTCATGTTTATGATTTCAGTCGATCAATTCCTTTTATTTTGTTTTTGCTCAAAGTGTATGACTTAAATATGTATTATTGAATGTGAACAGTTATCTCAGCTGATGAAAAAGAGAGTACAGCTACAAAAGGACTTGAAAGTGGTGGTGTACTTTTTATACTGAAGCCCATATCACAATGTGATGTACGTGATTTATGGAAATATGCATTCATGCAAAGAAAAAAGAAGAATATAGGAAAATCAGTCGGTATTCATGAAAATACGAATGACAAAAGTCCTCATGAAGTAATTATTGTTGAATCTTTATCGTCGATCAATGAGAAAGGCAATGAATTAGAATCTACTAAGAAAAGTCCTCACGAAGTAATTGTAATTCAATCTTCATCATTGGACAATGAAGAATCTAATAAAAGGGACAAGTCTACAAGAAAACATTACAGGGATAAAAATCAAGACAGTGTACTTACACCATCAAAGAAGAGTAGACTTGTTTGGACAGATTTTCTTCACAACAAATTCTTGGAAGCAGTTAGAATACTTGGCTTGGAGAGTAAGTTTTTCCATATATATATATTGATCGAGAACAAAAAAATGAACATGGTATTGGTAACACATGTATTTTTTTTTTTTAGTTTATGATTTTTTTTATATTTTTGCAGAAGCTCATCCGAAGAAAGTTCTCACAGTCATGGATATCCCTGGATTGACTAGAGCAAATGTGTCCAGTCATTTACAGGTTTACTGTTTTTAACTCAATATTTGATCAATTAACTATTATTTTAGTTTTTTGTTATTTTAGAGTTACGAAAATAAATATTTTCACTATAACAGAAAATAGAAATTAATTTGATCCATATTCGATATATTAAGATATGGGTGAAAATTATTTACGCATTTTCACTTAAATTTAAAATCAAACTCCCTCTTAAACTTTGAACAATAGACACTCGCTCCCCTCCCCTAACCTATATGACAACTAATTATTCATATTTACTCGAGCCGAGGGTCTATTATTTAAAGTTGTGTAGGAAGTTTAATGTCACGACCCGATTTCTCGGTCATGATGGCACCTACAACCCCCGGTAGGTGAACCAATCCCTGTAGCCCAGAACAGCTAGTAATGGGCTACTATCTAACAAATAATAGAACAAGACGAATAAAATAGATAATATGAATGTAAATATATACAAATGCGGAAAACTAATCCAAACCCCAAGACCTGGTATCATAGTACAGAGCCAAACTACATACATGGAGTGAAAACTATCCAAAAGAATATATACAGATGTCTCTGAATGGTAATAGAGTACATGAAGCAAAAGATAAACTAAAGCTAAGCTCCGATCGCCAAGAGCCCACCTTCAGCCTGAAGTAGTCTTCAACAGATCTCCAAGCACGAATCTCAACGATCTAGCGGCGATGGCCCACGCTAGGATCTGCACCCAAAGATGCAGGGGGTAGGGGTGAGCACCAAATGCGAAGCATAAGGTACCCAGTAGGTATCATAGGCCGACTGGGTACATATAAGATAAAAGAGCAGTAATAGACAGAATAGAAGCAATCAATCACAGAAATCAACGAAAGGTACACAGGAACTAGCCCAGAGGGAAATCAACAGAACCACATATGAGGCTAGTAAGAAGAATATACACGCCAAAGGCACAGGTGAAAGTAAGAAACAACGCACCTGGGGTCCTTGCAACAACAGTGTATACAAAATAAGTTTACGGACTAGACGGTATACCGGTAACCTCAAGTGTAAGAAGAAGAGGGAGAATAATAATAGGCATGCTCAAGACATGAATCAATACTCAACTAATCATATCAACCTCAAATCCAGAACCTAACACCCTAGCAGTACCAATCTCATACTTATCCATAATAGAGAACAACTCTGTAAGTAAATAACAAAAGTCTACCTACAGTCCCTCGGCCGCCCATACAACCGAGGAACACAAACAACTGAAAACAAACCCTCCGGCATCCCATACTACCGGAGCGTACAATCAGCAAACAGCAAACAAGGGTGGAACCTCAAACCATGAATGATATGATGCATGAAGATCTCAAATGCCATAGTATCTCTGTATGTACCTCCTCCGGCGCCGATCCGGCCCAGCAGGTAGGTTCCATGGAAGGACTCTGCCCGTATACCTCTACCCCCCCGTATACCCCTCTTCCGGCACACGCAGCCCGTAGCCCCTGGCCCGGATAGCAAGGTCCATGGAGGTCCCCGACCCCATACCAAAACTCAGTATCAGAATATGTATCAAGATAGAGACCCAGTCTCGATATCAAGATATAGAACCAGTCTCGAATATGCATGCCCAGACCCTGTCCAGGACTAAAAATAGTAGGAAAATATCTCAAAAACCCCTCCAAGGGTGCCCGGGCGTCGCCGGGTCTAAACAGTAAAAAAGTTATCTCAGGTGCTCGGTCCAACCGAGGCTAAAAATCATCTGAAGTAGTAAGAAAACTCAACTAGCACTCCGGCCCTGCCGAGTCTAGTGATAATCGTAAAACTGATGATTTTAAACCACAAGTGAAATCAACCATTTCCAAATCATTTCCATCAAAAACGGGCCCCCCGGGCCATGCAAGGTTTAAAAAACAGTGCCAGTAGGCCCGAAGCCAAAACCACTGTAAAACATCGATAAAACCTCTTTATATGCATGAAAATGATATGATCACACACAACAATAGCTGCCCAACAGCTTACAATCAACCTACCGACCCTGCACAGGCCCACAGCTACTCAGCAAGCATAACCAGCCTAGAAGGATAATTCTATGCCCGGGACTCGCGGACATTCCCAAAATCCCACCTTCTATGTTCCAGAGTCAACAAGGCCTCCAGGACCACAAGGGTAATTAAAATATATCCGCAAATACTACAAACAACGGAGGAATAAAAATAGCGGACATGAATAAAGCGGTCAAGGTCTGTGGTGCCAACTTAATAAACCAACCCAAGGATGCCCATTAATACAATTTTATTCTATATATGCGGAGTCTAGGGAAATTAAACCGTAACCTACCTGTCGTCCGACGACAAGCTGCTGGAACCACGATGTCCAAGCTCGAACCGCTCCGAGAAAATCCAAAACTAAATTGGAATCGGATTCGGATTTGGGACGGAATAACTTGACAAGATAATTGATTTACTTTACCAAATATATTTTCCCCACAGCAACCTCTCACGTGAAAGTATTGAATAGTGTACGTAGTTGTGTGCAAAAGTGATATACATAAATGTATAACAACTTTCAGCAAAGTCACTTTGTGACTCACTTTAATAGTTGCTGCTAATTGGACACCTAGCAGCCACTACACGATTGCTGCTTTGCCTCACCTCCACGTGTTGTGGAGGTGGCAATATTTAATATTTCTAGCCCGCTATGTATGTATTCGGGTATTAAATAAATTCGTGGTAAAATAAATATAGTATTTTAAATATACCATAATTATTAGAAAATCATCTCCAATAAAACCTACTATATTAAAATAATAAATTTTAACATAACTAAATTTACTATCTCCGTTAAAATATTATGGAGTATAAAATCTTTATAAAATAAATACGTATACACTTATATCGCATCAAATATATTTTCCAAAGGGTATAATAATATAATTTTTACCAAATTAAACTTTTAAATAAATATTTCAACTACACGCACGATGCTAATAAAATTCTTAAGTTTAGGCTCGTAATTTGCCTACGCACGATTTCGATATTCAAGAATTCTCTCGGAATCCTCCCTTATATTTTATCACTGTTTCGGAACTGAAATGGCATTTTAAAATGTAAAATTGAAGCTTAAATCGGGTTAACCCCGACCCGATTCGCGACCCGGTTCGCAACCCGTTTTCTGCCATACAGTCCGCGGTAAAACAGTCATAACTCTTTGCTCCGAGATTATTTGGACGTGCGGTTTTGTGCGTTGGAAACTAGACTCGTAGACCTTCGATTTGGTATTTCGGGGGACTTCTAACTCTTTATATATTGGGAGGAAAGCCCCGACACATTTGACCCAAAGTTCAGAAAATTGTTAAAGGTCTTACGATATCTTTTGCCGATTTGCTTGACTTCAAACTTAAACGTGGAAATGACCGGAAGGGTCATTACATCATCCACTACTAAAAAGGCTTTCGTCCTCGAAAGTCAAGGTTAAGAGGGTACCTGAAGGCTAAAATAGCTGCGGATACTGAACCCGCATATCTCTCTCGGTCTCCCAGGTAGCCTCCTCGCCTG
>QJPP01005089.1:0-33320 GCA_003996215.1 Jaltomata sinuosa
GGTGACATTGGTTCCCCGTCCCTACTCTCCTATCTCTCTCACCCTGGTTGGGCTCTGGCTTAGTGTGATTAAACTGTGAATCGAGTCAGGAAAAAGAAGTCCAGCTCCAGGCTTTAAAGAAGAGAAGAAAGACCTGGCTTCAAGGGAAATGCTTTAGGAAAGAAAGATCCCAAGCTTATGCTGAATTGAGAGTGGACTTGCCTTGGTCTTCTGTGAGTGCCAGAGATTCAGATCAAGGTAGTTCAGTTCTCCGAGGCTAATTCAATTCTTTCTTGCTGTGAAAGAAAGCACTGCTGAAGAGGGACCTACTTTCAATGCTAGTTTTGAGTCATTTAGTCTTAGTCCTACTTTTATCTCTACGACTTCTGTTACATCTCATGAAATTCCGTCTTCTAAGCCAGAGCCAGGTCAGTCTAAATGGCAGTAGACCAACATAGGAAGAAATGTTCAAGTAGGGGCTGCTAAGCGCCCAGACCCAGAATTCAGTGAAAATGGAGTTCTTGGTACCGGTCAAGCAGAAATAATATGAAGAGCGAGCCAGTACTATATTTATAGATTGGAAAGAAGGGACTCTCCAAAGAGAGGCCCGAGCGGAATGAAGTTGTGCTAAATGAACGAGTTGTCCTAAATGCCCCTTGTTAGCTGTCGCAGGAAGTGGTGAGGGCTCAGGAAGTGAAGCAAACTCGACCAAAGGACAAGTCTGTTCCTGCTTCGTTTTCGGTTCCCGATTCAATCTTCACCTTTCCTGAATGAAGGAAGAGAGTGAAAGAGAAGATATCAGTGCAATAGAGAGGTACGAGAAACTGTCTTCGTTCGGTTCGGCAGAAGAAGAGAAAACAAACAAATAGGAAGAGCACTATGCAAGCTTATAATTAAGCAAATATATAAAAGCTATCACCACCTCAAGCAGTAAAACAAAGTCGTTATGGCTATGTTACTAACATAGACAACTATGAATGGTATTCATTGACAGGAGTGACCGCTTTCTAGTCGTAGTTGGTACCGCCCCTGTTCACTTCCGCATGCAAGGAACACCTTCGGGAAGAATCAAAGTTTTTCTCCTCTGCAAAGCTATCAATGCTTTATTCAAGATCTTTAGCAGTCGATCGTTCATTCTCCCTCCCCAGTTTCGAAAGCTCGACATGAAAGAATAAAGAAAATAGGAAAAGAAAAAAGGGGGATATTTAGCTATTTAGTCTTAGAGAAAGGTGACTTGGTAAGACCAGAATCTGGAACAGAGATTGGATGAAGAATTTTTCTTTAGCGGGAATGGCGCCACCTTTTTATTTAGCAACTGCCGCCCCGCTTAATAGGAATAGGATGCACTTACCGACCGGTGCAAGGAAAGAGCTGGGTCAGCCATCGACAAAGGAATACCGAACTCTACCCGTGTGAGGCCTCGTAGCCAGGGAGAACCATAGAATCGGAGGGTTATATTATAACATCGGTGGAAAGGTCGAGAGGGCACCTAAAAATGGCTTTAGAAGCCAGATTAGGAAAGTGTTTCCCGAGTTCGAGCAAATGCAATGCGACATCCAGGCAAAAAAGGGCTGGGGTCCGATCTGCGCATACATCACTAAAGAAGATAAGAATCCACATATATGGGGGAACACGTCAAAGGCCCATGTTATGAAGTAGCAGAGGCTTATGAGGGAAAGAAAAAAACAGGGGGTGTTCCTCTCCTTACAGTCAAGTTTCAGCTCCTCTACAACTACCTTTCGCCCAACATGATCACGAACGAAGACAGAGAATTGCGTAGATAGGAGGACGAAATGAACCAACCCACTTGTCCTGATCGGAAGAAGAAAGAAAGAGAATGGTGGCTCCTTTCCTTAGAGTCAAGTTTCAGCTCCTTTTGCCCAGGTCGTCGGAGAACAATGTCGGGGACAGGGTGAGAACCTTCCGTTGGCCCTTTAAGTGTCGGTTCTTCCATATTTAGATATGGAGATAGATCCATATAGAGATCTATATCTTTCTATCGATAAATAGATCTATTGAGAAATGGATATTGATCTGGTTTCAAGATCTATGAACAAGAGAGATCCCTAAATATCCATTTGAGAAAAGAGATGAATAGATAGGGCGAAGCCAGCTGAAGGAAGGTCGCGTTAGCGCCCCCTATTTCACTAAAGCAAGAAGGGAGAAAGTTGACTTTGAGAAAGAAGGGCTTCTATTTAGATTAGTTTCTTAGTAAAAGATAAGGCAAGAAGCAAGGGCGTAGCAGCTGCGCGAAGTTGCGCCTTAGCGCACCCCTTTTCTTGCTCGTTAGCGCCCCCCTACCCCTATTATTTATATTATAGTCATAAAGGAACTAAAGGAAATTTGACAACCTTACTAATAGAAAGGGGATGCGCTCAAGCATGCGAAGAAAGCTCGAAGAGCTTCTCTTATATTATAGAAAGGTTTGTAGAAAGGGGATTCTTCAAATATCCCATGTTGTAGGGGCTTCAAAGAAAGCTTGTAGTTTAGGGCAGGTTTGGAACCCTATACAAGGGGCTAGCGCGCAATGGCTTTCTCTGATAGAGGCTCGCTTCTTCAAGTTCAAGTTCCGCTTGCTGCTTTTCATTTTGATAGGAGTAGGTGCTTGCAGCTCGCTCGCTGTCTACTAAATGAGCCTTCACTGCCCGCCCGGCCCCTATCTTTAATCTTAAGTAAAGTTCAGTCAAATCAATGAAGTGAACAGCCCAACCTCTTTGTTTGAAGCTTTGCCAGGAAGCTTCTACTTGTTGAAGCTTTGTTTCCCCTAATTCCGAAACACAACAATAGACTTGCCACTATAGTCTAGGAAAAAGCTTCTCTTTGATAAGCGGTTATAGGGGAGTTCAGAAAGGATCTGATCGTAGATAGAGACTTCAACCTGTGCGGGGGTAGGGGCGGATGTAGCCAAGTGGATCAAGGCAGTGGATTGTGAATCCACCACGCGCGGGTTCAATCCCCGTCGTTCGCCCATCAATAAATGGACCGTTTGTTTCGGAGACACAAGACAAACCGTCAAAGCATTTTTTCTGCAAGTCATCTCGAGGCTTTCAAACGCATCCAAGCAATTGGTATCCGATTGAAAGATAGAAAGCATAGATTCGCGTCGCCTACTTGCTTCAAGCAAAAATGGAATGGCCGATCATGAATTCTATGACGTTTTTAAGACCTCACTAATCAGCCAACCACTTTTTAGTTCATAATGAATGAACCCCCGGATGAAGAAAAAATATCCCCTCCCTTTTACTAAACCATGGGGAGCCCCGAGTAGTTTACCGGACAAATTGAGTTGTCGTGACGATACCTTTCAACATCGGAAATTCTCTTCATCACGAGACTGATCGGATCTGCCGTAGACACCCGAGAGATCTTCACAAGGCAGGCTAAAATAAAAGACTAAGAGGCGCTGCAAGCGAGCAAAGAGTTATGCTTTCATTTCTTTGTTGAGATTGAAATCAAGTTAAAAGGTTAGGTATAATGCACGCAGGCTAAGTCAAGAAAAGGACTTCCTTACCTTTCATTCATAGTAGTCTTAATGACTAGTAGTTTGAAGCCTTAAGAAAGCGGTTTTTTTTCGGCACTCGCTTCCTTCGTCTTAAGTAAAGTTCAGTTGACTTTTTCGATTCGGAACTCTTAGTCGAGCTGATGGCGAGATCGATTTTTTGTTCGAGGTTCAAGAGGAAGGAGAGGAACCACCGCCCAATGGTGCTTTTACGAAAGTATGGTCACCGGTGGCTAATACCTTCTCGAGACTATCGAACCTGAAATCCACTTTCCATCGCTCTTTTTAGGTTGGCATAATATAGAAAGAGAGTGCCAAGAAAGAACACATACCTCTCACTTTTGGAAGGGTTGGAACCCTTACTCAACATAGGGTCCAAAAACCCGACATACCCTTACTCCAGTAGAGATAGTATATTGCAGTAGAGCCAAGTCATGTATAGCTTTACCAATATGCAATAAAGCATGGCGATGATCTAAAGGAGAAGTAAATCAGTAAAATAAGGCTTAGCATTAATTTCTCAGCTACCCCCATCCTCTTTCTAGGGATCTAATGGTCGTAGACCACCTTCTTGTGACTATGTTGAAGAATTCTTTCCCCCCTTTGAGTTCTCGAGTGAAAGGGTCCAAGCCATAGGAAAATATCCAGTTTCTCTCGCAACATATGACGTTTATCCTGAAGCAGCATTTCTCGAAGTAGCATTCCCATAAGTAGAGGATGAACCCTTGCTTGTTTATCCCGACGAGGGTTTATGAATCACTCAAACGATTGACGCCGCATCTGAATCGGCATCCCTATCCATATGTTTATGCGCAGGGGCATCCAAATCCGAATCTGTAGAATCTATTGGGGAATCCCCATCCGCACCCGAATTGGCTAAATCTAGTATAGTGGGTCTTGTTCCGATGCGGGAAAAAATCTTTTTCAAATCTCGGCGAAAGAGGACTGAGAACCATAAGGCGAGCGCCAAAACGCTAGCACAAACTGCTCCCACAGACACGCATGATAAGGGGGTGTGGGGACAACCAGGCCACCACTTTTACCAGATATGGGTCCGGACGACCCAAGAGCCCGCCACTAGAACCCAACCCTTAAGAGGCTAAGGTCCAAGGGGCTACCGCAGGAAGTAAGCTTCACCTGTAACCTTAAGGAATACAGAAAGTTACCCGGAATTCCTAGCAAGGACTTTGCCTGCTATTCATTCCGTCATCCCTTTCACCCTTAACTAGCTAACTCGATGGGACGTCAACAGCGGGAATGCCAAAAGCAAGACTGGACCTGGTTCACGCAGTCAAGCAGCAAAGACCTCTTTCTCTTCGGGAGCTTTCGTAACGGCTATAAAGAATGCTACGCACCTCGTGAAAGGCTATTGGGATCGATCCCTTCAGCCCTCCTTGGCGTGGAAGGTCGCAAGAGAAAAGAAAACTATTCTTCTTAGCAGCTTTTTCAACCTACCCGAGGTAAGGTGCGTAGCAGCAACCAATAGCCTTTTTACCTACTATGCCTTTCACCGGGTGAGCAAAAAGTAGTTACCTTTAGCCCGGTCTTCCTTATTAATTATTGATAAGGCACAGGGGAAGCATCATCCTTATAAGACTGTTGCTAAACAAAAGAAATTCTTTTTCACATTCAACCATGAGAGGGCAACTTGAGCAATCAAAGCTACGCCCTCTTCCACTGCTGACTATGAACAGTTGACAGCTAATGATTTCTACTTTACTAAGCCAGTTCGGTAAGTTAAGGTCCATGCTTGAAACGAAAAAAAAGAGGAAGGGGAAGGGGTCGCCCAAAGCTGTGGAGATAAGGTGGAAGATAAAAAAGCTATATTTAGAATAATAAAGAGAATCTATTCAAATTCATATTAGAAAATGGGATTATCAACTATACTTGACTGGAAAAACCAGCCAATCTACTCTCTTGGTCTCCCCCCTGTAACTTTCTAAATCATAAGAGAAGAAGAAATCGTTGCGTAGAAAGTCGTGCTTACTATCTCCTCCATCTAAGTAAGAGGAAAAGAGCGAAAAGCTTACTTTTAGGTAGTGGCCTAAGCGCTAAGAAGTGAACATCATGCTACTCAGACTATATGCTTAACACATGCAAGTCGAACCTTGGTTTTCGGAGTTCGAAAGAGAAGGGGAAGAAGCGGGGTAGAGGAATTGGTCAACTCATCAGGCTCATGACCTGAAGATTGCAGGTTCGAAGCCTGTCCCCGCCTAATCAGTGGGATGGGCGTAGACCTCCTATGTTCCTTTCATTTTCGTGTTGGACAGTGTCTTGTCGGAATGGGGGGCGTGTGCAATAGTTTTCAAGGAGCAGCAACCTGTGATCCATTCAGTTAACCACATGTTCTTTTTACTCGCGAAAATGGTGCCTTTAAAGCAAACTAAGAGCAGGGAAGGAACTATGGCTGGCATAAGCTCACCAATTAGGATGCGTGACTGACGCATCTTTTTTTTTTCTTCAAATGATCTGGGCATTTTCCTTTGGGCTGGGAGGGCTTCCACTAGGGAAAGGCACCTGCTCTCCAATTTCTATTCTTTGTTATCTGTATCGAACTTATCTGTTCCAAACGCGGGAGTCATTCTTTCGATTCAGTAGAGCGAGAATCGCCTTTTTAGGAGTATACCGGGGCCATTCTTCTAAGAAATAATAAAAGTAGGGCAATAGTTGACTCTTCACACTTACCCCATCTCAGCTTTCATTGAAAATCTCGTCAATAAAATGATCAAAAACCGTTCGCTTCTCCCTTCCTCTCCTCTCTTTAAACTGAGAAAGAAGAAAGAAGGACCGAGTCTTGCAGATCTGCTGCTTCAGATTCATCGAGTTGGGTGCTGCTTCCTTCTCCTAGTTTTGTGTGTCTTTTTCGGCGATCTCAATGTATTTCAGATTCTGCTTTCATCTTCAGATGAAGGAGACATCATTAGCTCACTTGTCTTGGTTTAGTCTTTCGACCCTAAAAGCGTAGAACAGACTCATTTGATGTAGGGATCGGGGAATGAGCTTCACAACAAAAGAGTAGAGGCGAATGGTTCGAAAGTAGATGCTAGTGGTTCAAATCATGTATTAAGCCAACCCATTCTTTCTATCTATTCTTTTTATCAGTAAAGAGGTGCCTCGGGCTCTTTTCCAAGGGGCAGAGGGTATTGAGAAGTAGGTAGAGAAGGAAGGAAAGATCCCTTTAAAAGCCGCAAGCAAGCTGCATATCTTTCTTCTCTTTTCAAAGATGGGGCTGATGGGCCCCTGCTGAGATTCATTCCTCGTATCATGACGGAGTGAATAGGGCTTACGGAACAGCAACTGAATATCGACTTTTTTTAAGCGAGTTGACCTGAGGACCTCTTTTTTACTATGTATAAAAAATGGAAAATCGTAATAAAGTGGGTTTGGCTGCTAATAACTAAGGAGGTCATCCGCTCACCAAGTAGGTTGTGTTGAGCATGAATTCTGTGTTCCACTTGGGATGCGAGACTCTCTCTTCTATATTTGTATCTTCCTTCCTATTGTATCTTCATAGTAGATCGCTCAGCCTGATTCTACTTAAAGAGAGGAGGGGCATAAGTTCTACAAAACGTGTATGTTAAGCATGACGATTGGTTCCTTGCTTCAAGACTAGATTTCAGGCATTCTGCCAATAACGTTTGAATAAGACGAAGGCAATAGGCGTCACTGAACTAGGTACTTTCCGACCAACTGCCCAAACTCCAACCAGCTTTTTTGAAGATGTCTGCTGCGGATGTTTCCTATGGTTTACGGGCGAGAGAAGAGAGCATCACATCAAGTCAATATCAATAGAAAGAGGTGCTTCTAACTAATTCTGTCTGAGCCTTGAATGAACTACATTCTCTTCGATCCCTTTCCGGAACCAGCCATAGGGAAACCTGCTACGACTAAAGCATAGGGCGGGCTCCGGGAATGCGGCTTACACAACCCCTTGGGGTTATCCTGCATTTGGAAGAAGAAGTATGAAAGCAGCAAATCTTTCCTCCTCTGATAGAGCTCGAATGAACCATCCCCTCATGCGGATCTCACTGGAAGGTTTAAGAACATCCTGTTAATGAGTTCATCCCAACTGTATGGGACTGAAGCCCATGTTATTCTGCTGGGGAGCTTGACGAACATACTGAGAGGCTCGGTGCCCTTTTATTGATGAGTTTATCCCATCCAGATTGATTTTGAGGGTGCGACAGCTTTTGCTGACACGCCTACCCGACCGTAGGGTTTCAATATTTATCATATGTGCTTTCTTGTTTTTCTTTGCTGTGATTGATTCTCAGAACTGCTTATTAAGGCTTGCACCTGTTTCATTGTTTCAATATTCATTTGACATAACAAACATGAGGATTAAGGTGCACGTGTGATTGAACAAACGAGTTTTGCAGGGGAATTCACGATGTTTGTTTTAGATTAAGTGACAGAGCAAAAAGGACAACGATTGGATTATGCAAACAAAACTTTCATGGAGTTTATTTGATGTTATGGTTAGGAATGTCAAAAGATGCAAAGGATGTAAAGTCGAACAAAGAGTGGATAACATAATAAAATCAAAAAAGAACTTCCTTTTTTCGCTTACCCTTCATAGTCATAGAATGGCTCTCTTTATATAGCTTACGCTTACGAAATGAAGCCCGACCTCCGGAATAGAGGCCAAAAGCTAATTGGAGGTGAGACAGAATTCCACCAAAAGGAGAATGGAAGTATAGGGAACACCAATCAAAAGAGAAAAGAGAAAGGACGGTTGTGTGAACACTATCCGAATACTAACCGAGGGAGAAGGGGTACAGGGATCAATCCCACCTAAAGGACCAATTCAGCCCATGGGCTAATCAGATAGATTTGGAAGTCTGGGTTAGGAAGTGGCAGGCTCGGTACGGTTCGCTTATCCATCGGCAAACAGGTGGCACACACTATACTCAATTGGACTTCCGCCCGGTGAATCTTTCATAAAGAAGCACACCAGGTGCTCCCTTAATCTGCACTCCGGGCTACTCTCCTTTCTCATTATCTAGAGCAACCTATGAACTAAGACTTTGAATTTCAAAGAATCTGTTGTTGAATAAGATAGTTGATAGGGGGAGACCCCTTCTCGTAGGCAGGGGAAGCTCAATAACTGTATTTTTAAGTCAGACTTGTACTAAAAAGAAAAAGTCATACGATGCAGACGCAACGCTATACCTAGAGTCTTATTTGTTTTAATAGAATCTCAGATTGAAATCCTACACAGAACCTCCATAGGGAAGGGCGTCTAGCCAGATCGAGTATCAAATGATAGAACTAGAGTCGGGAGCCACATCCCGGAGATAACAATAGAGGCGTTCAAACCGATGTTGGGGGATAAAAGATAGAGGATAAGACTTCTAACGATCCTTTTAAGATACATAGATTATCCTAAATGCCCATAGCTACAGGAGCTAATAGAAAGAGAGGGATACTCGCCTCTTTTCCAAGAAAGCCATGGGAGGCCACGTTTGCGTGGGGCCGGGTACCACACATATGTGGTGAAACCCGACTTGCCTTTTCATGGTCGAGCTTCTTTTCTTTCCTCAGAGTTGGGATCTCGCTAACCTCCCTTCTGTGAAACTCACTTTGTTGGATTGTTGGAAGCAGATGAGCCCGTGCAAGCATCAGAACATGCATTCTCGCGATCTACAGAGTCCTTATGGCTTGCTCCTGAAAAGAATAATAAAGCAACCTTCTTCTTTAGAACAGACATTCCATTCTTTGCTTTCCCAGCACTGACCTCTCTGGTCGAATGTTAGAGTCGGCTCTACTTCAACTAGTAGTCTTTAAGTCGGAAATCGCTTTCACATCTCATATGACATCTGTACCAACAGACTTCTTCGGACACCAGTAAGGTAAGTAGCTACTCCAGCCGATCTAACTCCAGAGGATCCAGCTTATTTGTTGGATAGGTTAGCCCCTTCTCCTTCAGGAGATGCAGCAAGACTACGTTCTCATCTGAGTTCCACTTCTTCCTCAATCCACTCTAAGAAAAAGGCAAGTACAGCTACTCTACTTTAGAGTAGATCCAGCCTCCCTCCGGGTCTCAATTAGGGTATGTGGTCCTATCCTAAAAGAAAGATCCTATCTTGCCTCCCTGAAATAAAGGGTTTTAACTACCTCTGAAGAGGCCTCCCCTTCCGTACCTACTCCGCAAGGTCTCGCTCCTTTCACTTCCTCTTCAACAAGATATGACCCTTTTAGTGGCTATAGTGGCGTACTTAGGTAATGAAATTCTCGACCAAACCTATCCCCTAACCCTCGGAGTCTCCGTCCGCTTCTTCTCCTTCTGGAGCCTCCCTCATCGGCCATGCATCGGACGAGACCAATTCCGATAAGGAGGTTTTTTATTCTCCCCAGTCCCCATCTACTTCCACCTCGACTCCCGGAAACCAATCCATTGAGAGTTCTCCCAACGAGCAGAAAGAGAAATTGGAGTTTCTATCTGAAAACCAGCGGAAGCTCCGGGTAGATTTATTCCACCAGCTGCAGCAGCTGTCGATTGATAGGCGACCCTATCTCTATTCAGAAGGAGGAGTGGTCATCGAATAAGGTTTCCTTTCCTGTACTTTTTTGAATTTCCCTATTTGATCTAGTAAGGGGAAAGGCAGACCGCTTACCATAAACAGAAGATCGATATCGCACAGAAGGCCTGATATCGCCCTATTAGAGATACTGATTCAAGTTAGAGTACTTCCTCAGAGCGATTGAACTAGCCTTTTGACTAAATAGATATGGGCATAGAGAGGGAATCCTGAACTACAGGAAAAAAGGAGAGCTACTTGCCAGCAGAAGGAAAGGAAGAAGCAAAAGCTTTCGCATGTAGTCACTCACATTATCTGTACTTTACCTAAGCCTGTTAGTGCAGCTCAGCTGGAAGAGATTCTAAGCGAGAAGCAGTACTGAACCGGAGCCACATAGAGTTAGTTCCCCTCAAAGCCTTCTTCCGAACTTGCCAACAAGTGCTTATGAAAGCAGGTCGGTGTGAATTCTAAAGTCTTAAGTCAGTCTTTCTGCTCAATGTCCGCCTCGCCACTGCTTTCGGGTGATTGGAGAATAGCTGTAAGGAATACTAAATGAAAGTATGCAGCGAGGCAAAGCCGATTGAGAATATGACGGTTAGCCCCTCGGCGCTTGGGAGGCATCCTATTTAATAAAGATTCTTCCTCTAGTCGAATAGAGTATTAGTCCGCTCCATTCTATTCCCCGACGGTAAATTGACTGATGCTATACGGACGTTCCTAATCGCAACTGGGAAGAAGGCTTGCTTTTCGTTGAGCTAGGCCCGTAAACTTAGGAGTTCCAAAGACGACATAGATGACCGAGAGCCCTTTTAGATGGAAGCAGGTTAGGTCACTTCGATCGCTTAAGCCCTTACTGCGATAGAGTAGGCCGCTTTAGTTGGCAAGGTTATATGGTCTAGAATTCTGCCACCTGTGAAAGAAAGGTTGCGAAAGATGTTAAGAATGGAATGGCATTCCCCCTTTTTCTCATTTATGGTTCTGACAAGGACAACCTAAGGTAAGGTGGAGGTTAGGTGGCTCGGCTCCTATCCTATCGCCGGGTCTGGACATGGTCCATGATTCGGTTCGTGTTCCACGCGGAGCATTATATCCCCGTCGCAATAGGTCCTTCTCTTCCTACAGTACAGGTAGGATCGGCAGCAACAATGCTGGGGCGGTCAGTGTTGCGGTTGACGATTCAGCTCTCGGAAATGTCAGTATTTTGGCATCTCTCGTTGCTTCGGATGAGAAGGAAGCTTCTCACAGATATTGACTGTATCCGACAACCAACGGGTGTTTTTCCAACGACCAGCGTGGGTGGCATCGAAACTCGGCTTCAGAAGTTCCCTGTTACCTTCTGTATTAGGCACAGACGTGGTTTTTACCTTAGATCCGGGTAATAACTGCAGTCTCATTTTGAGTATAGTGATGATGCGCTTATCTTTGCTCTCTATTACCTATTGAATCAAAGCAAAGCTTTCGAACTCTCCCTCAAACTACTAGCAATCGAGCGTACATTGAACTATCTGCCATCAAGACTGAATGAGGTGAGAAGATAATAGTAGATATTTTCAATATATATTGCTTCTTCGCCTATTGGTGAATCAGATCTTCTTCTATTCCCGGCATCAAGCCTGATTAGCTCGAGTAAAGTGAAGTAATTGCCTTTTTTTTTCTCTCGACGGCACCTTCTTTTCGAAATTGTATAGTGTTCAATAAAAGTTGATGCAATAGAAGCTCTTGATGCAATATCTGGTGGTGAAGGCATTCCAGCAAGAGCTCTTACTCTAACAGAACTAGGACCGTCACCTCCAACTGTCCTTATAGATAGGCGAAAGTCACCTCCTCTCCTTAGAGTCTTTTGGCTTCCACTCCAGTTGACCTCTCTTGTTTCCATCCCACCGTGAGAAGGTAGAGAGCAAAACCAACCCAGCAAACAACTATTACTATGCCCCTATTAGTAAAGCATGTACTTCTTGCAAGGCTTGCTGAGCTTCTTCATGTGACAGACATCGCAAAAGTAGTCCGTTGAACGATCACCGATCGAGGGCATCGTAATAGTATACAATTTTCCTGATGGGTTTCGCAGTCGACCATTTGATAGCCCTGTTCCTGAATATACACAGAATAGGGCTTCGATGAGCCCTAGATGTAAAGGGGTTCTTGAACCCTTCTACTTCTAAGCAATTAGAAGAGCGCGGAATTGGACCTCCCTCAAATAGATGGATCTGGGATTGATTGTGGAACCGAGCATAGAGAACCGGGGGCGGGCAGGAAGATAGGCTAGGCGGAGTAGTGGTATGACCATGGCCGACGAGAAGGTGACGGCCACTTAGCATAATATATAGTTTCAGTGTACTATAACTATATCTAAAGAAAAGTCTCCCATTTGAAACATTATTTATTATAAGTCATGTTTTGGAGTTTGCCAAATAATTTAGGAGCGACGAAGTTACTAGGGATTTCTCTCCAGTGTCTGCTAAGATGCTCCGGTCTTTGGTTGACGCTATTATGTGGAAAAGACCCCGATTTTCTCAAAGATTAGAGATGTCACTGGTACTATGTTTCTGTCTTTGACCTATCGATTGAGGGGTGCTTCTTATCGTATCTGTGGTGCGCCCTATCGCCCTAAATCTAAGCGATGGAAGCCTCACTATCTTTGTATGCTTTCGCCGCCCGTTATCATTAAAACTGTGGTTAGGACAGATTTGGGAGTGTTAACGCCGAGTGTCGCGCGGGCCTTCATTCTTGAAAGGGCTAAAAGTAGCGCCTTCGCTTTGTTTGTAATGAAAAGGAAAGAGAAGATCAAAGGATATTTTTTCCAGGGGAGGACTTTCTTGATCGCCTCATTCGGGTTAAGATGTGGCTAAAGTCT
Source organism: Jaltomata sinuosa (assembly GCA_003996215.1). Lineage (NCBI taxonomy): Eukaryota > Viridiplantae > Streptophyta > Magnoliopsida > Solanales > Solanaceae > Jaltomata > Jaltomata sinuosa. The sequence continues at coordinate 12,854 of QJPP01005089.1, forward strand.
CTCCGATGGTAGCGTATATTACGCTCGAGGTCTCTCGAGCCTCCTGTTGTACCAATGTCTATATTCCGTTCTAGGAATAAGGTAAATTTCTTTTCCGGTATGTGGAGTTTTCTTTCGTTGTTACGACAGGCTGAGAGCAGTGCCCGCTCCCTTGTATTTGGGGGAGTTGGACGGCCGTTCCGCTCTTCGGGACTTTCTTTATTCTTTTTTCGTTAAAACAAATACAACTGAAAAAGACTGCTAGGAATTTAGACTGACGGCGTACCTGAGCACTCATGCCTGCCCTCGATTCTCTTTCTATGACTACTCTGGAAAAGAAAGTCTCACTACTCAATTTCGATCTTCTTTCCCCCATATAGATATTGAATAGAACGAGTTCGCTTCATGATTTCGTGACATACCAAATAAGGGATTGTTAGAAGAAAGCTCCTATAGTGGACAGCGGCCCGCCCTTTGTATAGGTTGGGTGCTTGTTTAAGGCCATAAAGTGCTCGCTTGAGGCGGCAAACAGAGATAGAATGATTTTCGAAGATGAATTATCGGCACCTTGAACTGTACTATCGGAACTGTGCTCTGAAGATTTTTTTAAAGTAACCCAGTCAGATGTCTCAGAAAGGGTAGTGATCTCCCCCTTCAAAGTCTCACGACCATAAAGAGAAGAAAAGGGAGATTGCATGTTGATAAGAGAAAATGGCAATCTGTTGATTAAATACACTGCAGTAGTGAATGCTTCAACCCATAGATGCTTTGTCCATTATTTATCATCAAAGTCAAAGCCATTTCAACTATAACTATATGTCGGTGTTTTCTTCCGGACACCCCATTCTGCAGCGGAGTATGAACACACGACAGCTCACGTTTCCTATCTTCAGGAGCATGAAATCAAACACCCTTGACACGTATTCTCCGCCGGAGTTCAGACCTCAACCTCTTGATCTGGAGATTTGACTTATTTTCCAAACTTTCTATATATTAAACTTAGAAAGAGCTTAGGACTTCTCTCTAAGTAAAGAAAGCCAGATGTATCTACTGTAGTCATCCACTTATAATAGTAAGTAAAGTACCTTGCACCTATGAATGACTGCACTCGAGTAGGACCCCTTAATTAAATTCAAGTAGTTGTCTGTGATATATCCTTAAATCAGCCGTAGGTCAAATCACAAGTGGACACTAACGAATGAATCAATCCAAAGAAAGAATTGGATTCTTATGTTTAATCCAGGAGCATACAATTGCCAACTGTAAACAATCACATGAATTGTTCAACCCATCTGAATGAAATGCAGGAATATACCCTAGACAATGGAAGAAGTCTTGCACTGTGTGTTGTGTATGTCTCAGGCGACGGCGAGTCCCATTCCTTATCCTAATGAAGCAGCTGAAAAAAAGGAATGTAGAGAAGAATATCCGTATAATAAAGCTTTCCCAACCGGCCAATGATCCTTCCCGTGCGCTGATCGTGGATAAGACACTCAGAAGAAGAAAAGATGACACGAAATGGTTAGCTGCAAGGTGACTGACAGAAATTTGTTTTTAGGAGGAAAATGGAATCTATCATGAAGAATCCGGGATGAAGACATAGACCCACAGTGTGAAAGAGGTAAGAGAGTGCCATCTGCAATGTTAACAGAATCTTTGATAGGTAAAGGAGGCAGACAAAAAAGCTAAACATCTTTTTTCTTTCGCGCGAGAAGGAAAGCACTTTTGGGGGCTGACGTCCTTTGGATGGTTTAACGCGACTAGCAGACCACGTCGTGCTCAATCAAATAATGGACACTGACTACGATTTGGATTGTCTCCCCGGCTCAATGGAAAGACAACCCCGTTCTACACTTCATCAAGACATCATGCCTTTCCTCCAAATACCATTTGCCTTTTCCTTAGTCGACCAGCAAAACAACGAATTCAACCGCAGATACCCTTTAGCTAGCACATGCTAAAAAGAACAAGTAAATACCCGTCTCGTGCTTGACTCTATCTGTAAGACAGGTGTGTGCAGCCACTTAGTGAGGAGACAAGACCGGAGAGAAGAAATTCTCGCGAATAAGATATAAGACTCACACTTATCGTATACAACTCTTATCTACGACAAGCCTTGGCTCTTCTCCTTATGGACTCTTCGCTCTATCTGTCGGTGCTCTAGCTGTCCGAAAGCCAGGAGCAGCTACTGGCCTGGACTGATTGTAAAGAAAGAAGCCAAGAGGCCGCTAGAGAAAGGGTTCCGTTTTCGAGTCTGTTTCCGATTCTTCCGACCTTGAATGACGGTTTCCCCTAATGCCTCCTTGCTGCTTTCAAAGCTACACTTGCTTCCTTCATAAGCTAATAAGAGATTCAATTATTCTACACTGACTTTACTAGGCTTCTTATTAGTTATAGTAACTATACCCTCTGGGTTGAATTGCCACAACAGGGGCCTTCCTCAAGGGAGGAGTTCATACCCGGAGAAAGAAAGCAGACTACTAAATCTAGTATTTCAACATATTGTTTGCACTAGTCTCATAGCCATCTCTTTTAACATAACCTTTCGGCTCCTTTATGCTTCCCTCAAATCAGTACCCCCTCGGTCGTCCCTTTATTCAATATCCGTCATGCTAAGAATAGGGGGTTTAGGAAGAATACGGGCTTTGTTTCGGTCAGGTGTCGAACTCTTTTATCTTCGCCAAGATGCTTTCTCAGCGATCTTTTCTCATCCTGAAGTTGATCTCCTGTCCTCTACTGACCCACCCCAATCAGCATTACTATAGATTTCAACTCTCCCATGGCCATGATTAGTATAGATCATACCTTTGCCAAGATAACCTTTGAGGTACCTCAAGATCCTGTATACTACATGTAGGTGTGCTTGACAAGGAGCATGCATATACTGGCTTACCAACCCCACAGCATAGGTAATGTCAGGTCTAGTGATAGTAAGATATCTAAGTTTTCCCATAAGCCTCTGATGCCTGCATCATCCAAGGGTTCTTTTCTCTTTTCTTCAAGCTTATGATTTTCTTCTATTGGGCTAATTGCGGCCTTGCAACCTAACATCCCTGTTTTCTTCAAATAATTTGAGAGATGGCTCTACTTCTTATAGATCTCGAAAACCTCTGTGTCCAAGAAGTACCTTAGCATGCCAAGTTTATGTCGAAGGTGCGGCTCAGGTAAGCCTTCAATCTTGCAATCTCATCAACATCATCACCAGTGACCACAATATTCTAAACATTTACTATGATCCGGCTCACTTTCTCACCCTTTATTACGAAATGTGTGTGATCAGAAGCACACCTTTTGTAGCCAAACTAAACTATGGCCTTACTGAACTTCTCAAACCACGCCCTCTCTGATTGACTTCATCAGGAATCCTGAGGGTCCTGCCCTTGCTCTTTATCTCGGTATGGTTGACCACATTCCTGTTTTCAACCTTGGTAGGTCTTCGGTTCTGCTTATCGATCCGCTTCGACTCGATCGGATCACGGGATAACTTGTCCGAGCTTTCCCTCACTCTCTGCCTCAACCATTCATTCCAGTGATCTTTGCAATCAATCTCTCCCACAATAGCTAAAAGCTGCCGTCAGCGCTGTTGCACGAGTACTACGACAAACCCGTACCACGAGTACACTAACAAGAGAGGAACTACGAGCAGAAAGACTCACTCTGCTACTGAAATTCAAGAGATTGCGTTTAAATACAGAGAAAGAGAGAGTCAGTCTCTTGAGCGACCGATCAAGAAATGCAAAGATAAGGGGAATGGTTAGTGATGATGGCATAGGACACAGAAAGTTCCTTCTCTCTCTTTTGAATCCCAGGGATTGCCTCAGGGAAGAGGCCAGTCCCTGAAAAAGCCATCTCGATTGGTATCATTCAAATGCGAATATAGGCCTGATTGAAGCATAAAAGTGAAATAATAATAATGAGAGGCTTTTGTCCGTTGACGGTCATCTTACCTGTCTCCTACGCTACGCTCTCAACTGGATCAATCGCTTTGTCCTGATTTATTGAACAGGTGCCCTGTGGAACATGTTTTATGGAATTTCACTCTTTATTCCATATTTCTTTTCTTACTGATTGAATTCAGGTAGAGAGAGGAATATTCGATCAAAACCCTTAGTCCGATAGGGGGATAGTATACATTCAATCCGGATAAGACACTGAGATGAAAGACGAATCAAGCAAGAAAGGCAGAAAGGGGGCCGCTTTCTCGAGTGAGAGTTCTTTTTTGGGGTTAGTCTGACTGTCCTCATTCTAGTTGGTAGGCGTGCGAGTAAGAGGGTAGTAGGCAAAATTATATGAATTGAATGGGACTTCAGCTTCGACAATCGTATCCTCCCTCCAGCAAATAAGGTGGAGTGGGCAAGGCAGAGAAGACAGGAAAACACAAGCTCAAACTTCAGCATTTCCATTACCTTCTCCAGTAAAGGAAGCATTTCCAGTGAATAAGAACTAGAATTGGAATTTGGTCGGGAGCTAAGAGAGATTGGAAAGGTTTAAATAAGAGTGTGCCTAGCTTCGCTCTCTCTTATTAGAAGAAGGAAGGGGCCCTCGCTAGGAGTTAGAATTAAGAAAATAAAGAAGACCTCTACTACTATATACTACATTTATACTTCTTCCATCGGTCCCTTTAGGCATGATGATATGGTCTCTTTAGCAGCAAGGATGGTAGCCCGGGTTACTTCAGGAGCAGGCACAGTGTCGACAGGAGCAGCACCCGTTGAGAGACCTTAGGCGATTGCTTGGTAATGGGGGGACTTTCTTGAGATAGACTGGCCTATCCAATGAGAACTCCGTCTCTTGAGGCTTTTTACGCACATTCGAACTCTGGAAACCCCAATAAAAGCAAGAGAAATAGACGTAGAAGACCAACCTTACCTATAGGGTTGGGGCCCTTTCCTATATTATCATGTTGGAAGCGTACCCATATACGAAGGCAAAAGCTAGACGATGAAGTAGCTTCAGATGCAAAAGAAAGACGAAAGGGGCCTAGAGACCTCTAGCAGATAGATTAAAGATGTGAACACCGTAGCTTCTCCTGCCATATGAATGAACTCTTCTCTTAAGGGAAGCTATCTATTCAGTTCCCATGTCTGCATTCTTAGATTTGGAATCCAGCTAACAGTGTTCCCGACCCTTTGAGAGACCCGTATTCTCTAGACTGATGGAAGACGTGGGCCTGGCATATTCATATTCTATAAAGTATCCTTTTTTCAGTTTCCTTTCAATCTCTAGACTGACCGTCCCACCCTTATAACAACTCTGGAACCCAAATCAGTCTTGCAGGAGTGGTAACCCCTGTAGTAAGACTCTTCGGCCTCGTAGTCAATCTACTGATGAGCCTTATCGCCAAAGAAGGGGGAGCCTACTGAAGTTTCAAAAAAAGGAATTGAGAATCATCATAGGCTGTGTTTTAAGTGAAGGAGAGAGACAGGACTTGCTAGGAATTGAATCAATAGGCTCAGGGGCATGCCCCGTATCCGCTGCAAGAGAATCCGCTCTTTGACACATATATTAGACCGTAGCACAAGAGACGATTCGCTCTAGTCCCGTAACCAAGCGAAAGAGGATTCATGGACAGAAGCTGCGGGTAAACCCTCGGTTTGCCCTCAACTATATACATACGTTGATAGGGGATAACTTCTTTGCTAGCTACCAGCTAAAGGTGATACTATCTACAACTACTGAAAGAAGGCCAAATAGTGTCTCATCCGACATTCCCTCTCTAAGGAATGCTTATTCAAACCATTTGTGGGAATTTGAGAATTTTCTTCTTTATCTCTTTCTCCTTGCTGGAAGGCTGTTTATGAGCGGAAGGGAAGTAGAGGTAGAGGGTCCGAAGGAGAGAGGAGATCTCTGCTCTTATCGTTAATTAGGTATGCCTCCAGATCTGAATGTATACCCTAGGCCAAGGGGTGCGATCCCCCGAGCAGCTCTTCATACTATGGGGTTATATAATCTCCTTGACCTTTCGATTTTGGGTATTCAGCAGTGGGCCTACCTTAAGGTAGGAGGTGATTGAAAAAGGGGAAGCCGGTCCCCTTACATAGCCATAATAGTAAGTTTTTTCGAAGTAGCTGAACAATTGAATCGGCTGGTATAGAATCAGCTGCACATTAATCTTCCTCTATTCTATCAATTTCATTCTTTTTTATGTCCACATGTTTGCTTTAAAAAGGAAGTAAGGCCACCTCTTCAGTTTGAGAACCAGCTGGAACTTGGATTGCTGACTAATCTAATATCCTATCAAAGAAGATGAACTTGCGGGTAATATACTGTATGTAAGACTGACAGGCTTCGAATAAGGCTTTGAAGAAAGAGATAGAGGTTCTCAAGAGCGGATCTTCAAGAGCAAAGACCGGAGAACAGTAAGAGCTGATTTGTCTCAATTAGGCTTTTGACGGTAAGATCTTATTTGAATTTAGGGGATTCCTCTATAAAGAATAAGGGAGAAGATCTACAACCTAGCAAACTAGCCTCCTTCTTACTAGCATTTTTCCAGGTCCTCTCGAACCAGCATCTTCCAACCTGGTGCTCTCACTTCTCGGACTAGTACAGGTCCAAACCAAAGCCAAAGCTCCAAAAGTCTAAGGATAAGTTCCTTCTCTATGGAAGAAAGAGAGTGCCACAGCTATTATTTCAAAAGCTCGGAAATTACTTCTGGGAACAGCCAGAAGATAGAAAGACCAGTGCCTGGCCTGCTACTGCTTCGGATGGATAATACGACGTTACTACTCTCCTTCCTGCTTGCCATTTCCTTTTTAAAGCTGCTCATTCTTCAACCCCAGGATGTGATGACCTATTCTATCTTAACTTTAGCTACTCAGAAACCTAAACGATGGATGTTTTTCCCCCGTCTTCCCAAACCAATTTACCTATTTGAGATGTCTCCATGTGTGGCGTGATAAGATAAGGACCACTAGGGGCCCGGTTTGTCCTTCTTCCCGCAAGAACCCTAACCCTTCATTCTATTCCATACAGCCTTGGTAGGACATCTATTTCTCAATTCCATAAACCGGTAAGCTCCATTTTTTTTATAGGACCTGAAGGCTAGGCTAAACCTCCCTCAAAGGGATTCCTGAGCGGAACTCTTTTTCAAAGAACTGGCGATATTCCCTTAACTGCATCAAATCATCTCTTTGATTCTTCAAATTAAGCAACACAAGTAACTTTTCTATTTTTGTTAGTTTTTTTTGAGTTCGTTTTCTTTCGTGCTTTTTTTTCTTCAACTTTTCTCATCTTAATTCGTTGATAAATTTCTTGATTCAAGTCCTTTTACCTTCAATCGAGTCGTTCGTCTTTCAAGAGTCACAAAAATCCACTCCACTACAAAGGATAGGTGATCTTGAATTGATCAAGCAAAGCTAGTTTACTACCAATTTTGAGACGACATTTTAGGAGGTGAGTTGAGAGTTTGCATACGAGTGATGTGAGGCTTTTTCTACTAATATTGTTTGTTGAGTTTTGTAGGTACAAAAGGAGATATAAGGTAGCATGTCATCCATAGCTTCGGATACTTGTGATGATGACATGGAAAGCTCTATTTGTAGCGATGGAGGCTATGATTCTAATGTTGAGGCCTATGAAGGCTATGATGGGATATGAAGGATCATGTGTTCATGAACATTATGATGGAGAGAACTACTACTCCGGAGATGAATATGTGATGAATGAAGCTTATAGCTCTTGTGATGATGTTGAAGGGGTAGAGGAACCTTGTGGAGAATATTATAGTGGAGAAGAAGGTTATGAAAGTTCTCATTTTCCACACCATGAGTATGAAGGCGATGTGCGGTACAATGCTTCCTTCCGTATGTCTTGTGAATCCTTTGAGGGAAATCTTGATGAAAATGGAAGTTGTGAGGTTGAATGTCCTTCCTCATCTTGTGCGACTTTCTATCCTAAAAGAGAAGGTATTGATGTATGGTTGGTACCAATTCGAAGATATCGTATGGGCTATAGAAGAGGTACATTTCCTACTTCTCGAAATATGATAATGTGCGATTCTTATCCTAATACCAATGTGTCTTGTACACGATATAAAAATGGTATTAGAGGAAGTAGAGACAAGTTGATGTTTCAAGATAGGCAAGACCCGGAGAGGCGAAGTCTTGAAACAAAAGTGAATGTTTATCGTACTACGGGGTTTGATCTTGTCCTTGATGATCATAGTGTTTCTAACTTTATAACCCCTCAATTGGTTGAATTGTTTGGGATACCTTTTTGGCCGAAGCGAGACTCCTTTGTTACTCAAAAAGGGTATCATGTTAATAAAAGGGTGCAAGTACCTATTTCACTTGGGAAATATCAAGAGGAGGTTTGGTGTGATATAGCTCCCATGGATACTTGTCACATATGTTTGGGAAATCCTTGGTTCCAAAGTCATAGGATTCCACATGCACAAGATTGGTACAAGTATATCATGGATCGCAAAGGGGAACTTCTCTTTCCACTAATATTTCCTAGAGAAGAAAACATATTCACTCCTTATGCACCAAAATGGAAGCTTGAAGTGAAGGGATCATCTAACCCTTTGCAAGGGATACTTGACACTTGTCCTAACTCCAATGAAATTGAGAGACAAAAGATTGAGAGGAGTAAGGGTATGATAAGTGACAACTCTAGAGTGAAAAAAAGAGAGGTTGTGTGGAGTGATGTGAGAGTGTTGTCACAACCTTATCTTAACTCATGTAACATTTCTTGTTTCTCTAGTTGTCTTGATACTTGTGCAGGTATTCTTGAAAGCGAACCTATTGTGGAACCTCAAAATGTGGAGCATCATAAGGTGGTTGAAAGCTTCCGAAGAGAGCAATTGTACTTAAATGATGATAACCAAGGTGAAGGAAATTCTTCCTATGAGCTACAAGGTAACAAAGCTAACTCTTGCACTTTATTAAACTTGATGGATCATTGTGTGGCTAATAGCCAATTGCGTGTGAGTGATAGTTTATCTTTGTATGATCTTAATGAGCCTTTACCATGTGGTGAGCTTAATAGCTCTTTCTTGTTTGTTGCAAATTGTGGTGATTAACTTTCTTGTGATACTTGTCCATTAAATGAAGAATTTTGTGATGTGCTAAATGAACCTCAATTTAGTGATGATGTTGATGTAGTTGATCATGTGAATAGTCATGTAGGTTCCTTGCTTCTAGATAATGATTCCTTGATTAGTGATTCCATTACTTGTGCCTCTTAAAGAACTCATATGATGGAATATGTTGTTAAGGATAATATCTTATTTGATGATGACATGACTATTAAAAGTGTGCATAGTGGTAGCTCTTATAATGTTGAAAGTGTAGCTACTCTTGGAGGCTACAAGTTATTTGGTAATCCACTATGGGATGATGACACCTTTCCTGAGGAAGGAACTTCCTTCTTGAGGGACTGTGTACCTCTTACTTGTGAGGTGAAGCTTGGTCAAGATGACAAGCAAGATGTGGGTGAAGATTGTACTATCTACCCACTTGAAGACATCGGCCTATCACTTTTCAAAAGGGATGATCCTTGGGATAAAGCTAACATTGATTTGTTTGATGGTTTGAAAAACCCAACTAGTGATTATCCTTATGAAATTGATGATAATTGTGATCCTTTGTATGACACCCCACCTTTGTTTGTTAAATATGAAGATGAGTTAGTTAATTCATGCGATGGCTCGAATTCTAATCTCTTTGGTCTTAATGGTGGTGTGGGTCAAATTGGGGATAGCAACTTGAGGAAGGAAGGTGACTTTTTCCTACAAAGTATCTTGTCTTCTTCATGTGTCCCAACATGTGTTGATGTGCTTGATAAGATTCATGAACCAAATTGTGATCTTGCATGTGAGGGCACCTTGAGGAGGATTGACAATCTTGACACCTTTCTTTACTACCTCTTTGCATATGATGATGTATATGTTTGTATTAAATTTGTCTTCTATAGAGGTAGGGGTTCCTTTAATTTGTCCAATTATCTTTGTGACCATGATATGTGGGTCTTTTACTTCTTTCACCCCAATGAACCCTTATGGGTGATTGCACCACTTTTGGTGTGGCCTTCTTGTGAGACAATGAAACAATTGTATCTTATGGCTCCAAAGTTAAATATGATACCATCTTTTGGAATTCTTGATGCCACGAAAACCTTTGTATTTGCCTTGTCTCTTGATGTTTATCATAACCAAAACCTTTGCACCTTGTATGATGAGTTGCTTTTATTGGAAGCAAAGGATATTTGGTTGTACCTCAAATTTGTGCCTCCTTGGCATGATGATATTATTGCTCACCCTTGTACTAACCCTCATGCTTTGAGGATGTTTTGGTTGTTGTCCTTCTCATATGTTTTAAGGTTTGGATTCGAGGACGAATCATTTTCAAGAAGGAGAGGATGATACTAGCATGGATAGCATGGTTGACACGAGCATGGATGGCATAGATAACACATACGATGTTCATGCAAAGGGAAGCTTATGAGTCCGTGGGAGTGATGTGGATGAAGAAAAGAGGCCATTTGTGCAAGTGGCTAGGCCTTAAATTCAAGAATCCATAAAGAAGACAACCAAACAAGGCCCTTGCTTCATTAAGGGCAACATTGTAAAAAGTCAATGACTTCTTATTTCCTTAGTATAAGTAGTAGCTTTTCTTTATTTTGAAGACTAGTTTTTGCATATTGAAGATTGATACTCTAAACTTGTAGTTGCTAGTGTAAGGCTTAGTGTAATTCCCTTAAGGAATTAGTGAGTGATAAGGGTGACTCTCTTGATTGTTAGTTTAACTTCTTTACTTAATTAATCGAAGGTCTCCCACTTGTGGATTTAATTTAGGTTTCCTTGATTAGTTGAGTTGAATTAGTATATAGTTGTTGGAATCAATTGGGAGGTGAGGGTTTTAGCCCCTTGTTGCCCATAATTTCAATTCCTAGTTATTAATTCTCATATCTTTTCCTTCGTTTCTTCTTGTTTGTTATATTCCCATTATCATTTGGTATCAGAGCTCGGTTTAGGTTTGTTTCCACAAATCTAAGTCTTGGGATTTTGATATCTTCAAAATCCAAAAAAAAAAAATCGTCCAAAAAAAAAAACCGATTTTTTTTCTTATTTGATTTCTTGTTTTTGACACTAGATTCTTGCTCCCTAGTATTTTTTGAGTCTAGATTTCAAATTATATTCAATTTGGAGTTGTAGAAGTGAAGTTGCCATTGAAGACCTTTGAAGCTTTGAAAACTTGCAAACTTGAAAAGTGGGTCTTTGGATTGGGGAGAAATTGGAGCTTAAAAACTATTGGAGTTTGTTCCCTAAGTCGAGGGGAAGCTAATCCTAAAGTTTGAGCCAATTTCGAGTTGATTTGAAGGTGTTGGTGTTTAGTGTGTGTTCTTGGTGTTCTATGTGTTTTTGATATTTATCAAGAACATCTTAAATAAGAAGAAGCCAAAAGGTACATTTGATCCTACTTTTTCAAGTCAAAGTGGTCAAAGATGTTTGTTGGGTCCACAAGTGGAATTTAAAAAAAAAAAAAAATTCCAATGGACCAAATCTGCCCCTTAAAAAAAGTTTTGGGGGCTGAAATGCACACTTGCAAACTTGGACAGAATGCTTCAAATTTTGGGACCCCAAAATTTTTCTAAGTGTTGGAACTCTTAAAACCTCAAAATTTTTCTAAGTGTTGGAACTTCAAACTTCTTCTTCTACACTCATTTTTCTTTGATTTCTTAACTATTTAACATCTAATTAACATCTTTAATTACTTGTTAACTAGTTTTTAAACATCAAATCATCTCTTTGATTCTCCAAATTAAGCAACAACAAGTAGTTTCTCCTACTTTTGTTACTTAATTCTTGAGTTCGTTTTCTTTCGTGCTTTTTTTTCTTCAACTTTTCTCATCTTAATTCGTTGATAAATTTCTTGATTCAAGTCCTTTTACCTTCAATCGAGTCATCCGTCTTTCAAGAGTCACAAAAATCCACTCCACTACAAAGGATAGGTGATCTTGAATTGATCAAGCAAAGCTAGTTCACTACTAATTTTGAGACGACATTTTAGGAGGTGAGTTGAGAGTTTGCATACGAGTGATGTGAGGCTTTTTCTACTAATATTGTTTGTTGAGTTTTGTAGGTACAAAAGGAGATATAAGGTAGCATGTCATCTATAGCTTCGGATACTTGTGATGATGACATGGAAAGCTCTGTTTGTAGCGATGGAGGCTATGATTCTAATGTTGAGGCCTATGAAGGCTATGATGGAGCCAATGAGGGATATGAAGGATCATGTGTTCATGAACATTATGATGGAGAGAACTACTACTCCGGAGATGAATATGTGATGAATGAAGTTTATAGCTCTTGTGATGATGTTGAAGGGGTAGAGGAACCTTGTGGAGAATATTATAGTGGAGAAGAAGGTGATGAAAGTTCTCATTTTCCACACCATGAGTATGAAGGCGATGTGCGGTACAATGCTTCCTTCCGTATGTCTTGTGAATCCTTTGAGGGAAATCTTGATGAAAATGGAAGTTGTGAGGTTGAATGTCCTTCCTCATCTTGTGCGACTTTCTATCCTAAAAGAGAAGGTATTAATGTATGGTTGGTACCAATTCAAAGATATCGTATGGGCTATAGAAGAGGTACATTTCCTACTTCTTGAAATATGATAATGTGCGATTCTTATCCTAATACCAATGTGTCTTGTACACGATATAAAAATGGTATTAGAGGAAGTAGAGACAAGTTGATGTTTCAAGATAGGCAAGACCCGGAGAGGCAAAGTCTTGAAACAAAAGTGAATGTTTATCATACTACGGGGTTTGATCTTGTCCTTGATGATCATAGTGTTTCTAACTTTATAACCCCTCAATTGGTTGAATTATTTGGGATACCTTTTTGGCCGAAGCGAGACTCCTTTGTTACTCAAAAAGGGTATCATGTTAATAAAAGGGTGCAAGTACCTAACAAAAGAGATCTTTTGAAAAGAACTTTCAAAGCTAATATCTTTAGCAAATTTTGATATGAAATCAGGATTTTGGCAAATCCAGATTTTTGAAAAAGATAAGTATAAAACTGCATTCAATGTCCATTTCGGACAATATGAATGGAACATTATGCCTTTTGGGCTCAAAAATGCCCCTTCTGAATTTTAAAATATCATGAATTCTATATTCAATGATTACTCATATATGTCAATAGTTTATATTGATGATGTGTTGATTTTCTCAGAGAACGTTAATTCTCATTTTAAACACCTTAACACTTTTTTTAAAATTGTTAAGACTAATGGCTTGGTAATTAATGCCAAGAAAATGTTTCTTTTTCAAACCACCATTAAGTTTTTAGGCCATGACCTTTACCAAGGATCTTACAAGCCTATTTGTAGAGCCATTGAGTTCTCTTCTAAATTTCCCAACGAAATCACTGATAAAACCAAACTTCAGAGATCTTTAGGAAGTTTAAATTATGTAGCTGACTTCATCCCAAATGTCAGGCAAGTATGTAAGCCACTTTACAAAAGACTCAGAAAGAACCCAGTTCCTTGGAGTACTGATCAGACCCAAGCTGTAATCCAGATTAAAGCTTTGATCCATACCATCCCTTGTCTAGAAATCCCCAACCCTGATGCATTCATGATTGTTGAAACTGACGCATCTAATGCAGGTTATGGAGGAATCCTTAAACAAAGAGTAGATCTTGAATCTACAGAACAACTAGTTCGTTTTACATCTGGAATCTGGAATTCCGCACAAAAAAATTATTCAACTGTTAAAAAAGAAGTCTTGTCTATAGTGCTATATATCACTAAATTTCAAGAAGATCTTATTAATAAAGAATTTCTACTTAGAGTAGATTGCAAATCTGCCAAAGAAATCTTACAAAAAGATGATAAGAATCTCGTTTCAAAACAGATTTTTGCTAGGTGGCAAGCCTTATTATCCAGCTTCGATTTTAAAATCGATTTTATTAAAGGAGAAGATAATTCTCTACCAGATTTTCTAACCCGTGAATTTTTGCAGGGTAAGCATGAGGCCGTTTAGGCCAACCACCGCCTCCAAGGGAGAACAACCTCCCAAAGCTAAAATGGCCAGACCATTTACCCATACCCCATTAACTCCAGTTAAACCTGAAGCACCACAAAGGCCATTATTGACCTTTCAAAATAAATTCACTGCGCTAGCAGATTACCCAAGACTACCTTCTCCAATACAACCACCAAAGTTGTCTTGTCCACCCCAGCCAAAGACTCTCAGTCTAAAAACAACGAAATCTTTTGACCAAGGAGCATCTTCTAGCTCCGTACAAGTCAAAGAAAGTTACACCATGAAGGTTCCAGAATCCTTTGCCCAGGCAGTTAACCCAGAGTTAGCTAAAACTATCCCAGCAACAAAGCCAAGCCCAAAAGAAGAGGCTTTTGATTTTGTTACTTCACAGGTACTGCCGTTGATGGCATTAAACAAAGAATTTAGCAATGCTGATATAAATGATTTGATCAGACCTTGCTACACCGACTCAAATTATGTGGATAATGAGAATCCACTCAAAACCAGAAGATACTATGAAGCCATTCTCGTGGATACTGATTCCATAGAGATTGAACATACTAGGGATGAAAATAATCCCGGATTGATTAAATATTAAAGATTCACTATCAAAAGAGTCTTGGATCCTTTTGAATGGTTTGCAGACCACCTGCACACCCCAATCACCTTGTCAATGGAGCACAGGCCGCAAACATACCATTGGTATGACTACAAGTTTGCATGGATGAATTTCATCTACCTAAGGCCAAGACATACTTGGTTTGTTAAATATGGTCCAAAGATCATAAAGGCTACCATTCCTAGATGGTTCTACGAATGGTGGAATCTATTTGGAGGAATCAAAGAAATCCTCCCTCAACAATTTCTCAGCAGGTTTGAAGAATTTCAGATCAAAGAAGAAATCACAACACTACCAGAGCATATTAAATTATGCAAATATTATATCCAGAAGAGAATCTCTTATATTATCTCCTGGAATTTCTCTAAAAGTGAAATTGACAGGATAAATTATTTATGTAAACAAATACAGGTTAAAGGTTGGACTCCTAAACCTAAAATCCAGGCGAGTTCATCGTCATCATCATCCAGAATTCAAGTTTCCAAGAATTCATCAAAAGCTGCACTCAAGCAAAAACTAGAGGAAGCTTTGAATAACTTGGATAAGTATAATGAAAATCAAATCATGAAAATGATTGAAGATGCTGCATCTACAGAAAGCAGTAGTGAAGATAACAGAGACATGTGTCAGCCTAAATGTATAGTCTTAGCTTACATGGACCCCTATTATGAATAGAAAAAAGACCCTTGGAGAAAAGTAGAGGCAAAGTCGAAATTACTTTTCTCACAAAAGGCATTTCACTATTCCTAACTGGCATCCAATGAGAAGCTAAAAGACAAAATCTGGGTCCACATATCCCCATTACTTTTACTTTACAAAAGAAAAAGGACCCTCTACAAAGTGTCGGCAAGATCTACACCTTCCAAAGTGTCGGCAAAATCCTGATCGTCCATCTGTTAGCTTCCTATTTCAAGTAGGCGTTACATTTCCCATATATTAAGGAGGTTTCTCATTTGTAAGAGGCATCATAAATTCACATATTCTGAAAACTCTCTTTCTCTTGTAAACATTTCCCTCTCTCCCCTCATAAAATTCCCCGCTGTAATTTTGTTTTATGCAATAAACCTTGTAAGTTTTCTATAATTATAGTCCTTTAAATTAATATACACTCATTCCGTTTTATTGGTATCAGAGCCACTTTGGCGGTATACACCCTTAGCATGATCGGGTAAGTACGTTTACTGTCTAAGGCATGACTCAATTATTTTATTAAGTATTTAATAATCTGATTTAGAATGATAGTTTGTATATGATTATTACTTTATTTATCATGTTCCTAAATACTGTTCTCTATACTTGGTTAGAGGTATTCGTTCTCTCTTATGAGTATGAGGCAACCAATTAATATCCGGTTAGTACGTTGGTCAGCCAAATTCATATGGTCGTGAAAGCCAGGGAGGCGTTAAGACCTGTTTGAATGGTGGTCCCGTAGCTAAGATGACTCTAAGAGAAGAACTGTTGTAAAACCAATAGACCCTACTTTAGAAGAACAGTATAAGGATTGTTGATACTTGTTTTAATATTCCATACAAACCTTCATGTCTATCGTATGATTATTTCTATACTTGGTAGGATAATTTCGTACTGTAAGTCCATTAGACAGTATTTTAAATTTTTTATGGAAAATAACCAGCATGTTTTAAATAGCATTAATTTATCTTCACAAGCAACTAAGATTGCTAAACTAGAAAATAATTTACAAAACTGGAATTTACCAGAAGAACCTTTTAAAAAGATTTACCATCTAGGTAATTTTAGTTATGTCACTCGTCATAATATTAAGACTTGTGAATCAACTATTGCTATTAATAATTCTTTAGAAATTATTAAATTACTTAAAACCAACGATATTAATCGTTATAGAAATAATTTTAATTATCTGCATATTGGTTTAGTGCAAGTGGCAGTCAAGCCTCTTTTTAGAAAAGGTCTTGATATACCTGTTTGTGTCCTCCTTAGAGATGACAGGTTTCTTAATTTCGATGACTCTCTATTAGGAGTATTGCAAAGTAACCTAGCCGATGGTCTGGTATACTTTAATTGTTACCCTAACTTCTCCGTTGACATTAATGATCCTAATGTCGTGGATTCTTTAATGCTTAATGTCAAAACCAAGAACCTTAACAGCAAAGCCAATACTCGAGATATAGCTATCATCTACAGAGTATACTATAGACTTATGAAAACCACTCTTGCACCCAAAGCTAGAATAGAAAGCCCGAGAGGTGAAACTATGCTTATGGAAGCTAACCATAATCATAGTACTATCTTTGTTCCATGTCTATTGAAATGGAATGACATCCTCTCTAGTAATGATTGGCATTTTGATGCCATCACATTACCCTCTTCGTCTCACTCAGAGAGACATCAAATTGAAAGGGTCATTCAATTTCCTGATGGATCAATTGACCTCAAATTCCTTGAAAATTCGAGATCTTTGTCCTATAGACGATCGACCTCTTCCCGTCCTTCAACATCAGGTCCTACTAGATCTGTCCCAAGGCCGGTGTCTCCTTCAAAAACCCCGAAGGAGGATGATAGTCAAAGTCATTCTAATGACAATGACAAGGGAAAAGTTACAGGAGTAGACTTTTCGGGAAAAATCCCTAAAGTCTTCTACCAGAATCTTCCAGGTAATCCCTCAGCAAGTGAGATGGAACCACCTACTGAAAAACCTACTTGGCTTTGAATGCTAAAGACAAAAGAGGTCTTTGAACCCAACCCTAGCATTTTGCAAAACCAATGGGATCATTCTAACAATCAAATAAAGAGAAAGTGGTATGCTACCACCTATACTCTTAAACAAAGAGAATCCTTTAGAGATTCATGGATGAAAGATATAAGAAGAATCGGTTGTGAAATTGAATTCTTCAGGTGGTTTGAAATGACAGGCAAAATTGAAAATTGCGCCGAGTCATTGCAAGTTATCATTAACAAATGGTATACTGCATCTAACAAGATTGTTGAGTCTATTACTCCTCCTCTAGAGGGAATTAACATTCCTATTGCAGGAACTGTTATTAAAGCTTCTCCTTTCAAAGAGAAAAGTGATAAGACTGGAGCTTTGTTAACGGCTGCAGATATAGACAGAATAGTAGAACAAAACAACTACTCAAACCAAATTCTTCATGTCATTTCTAGACAATAGAAGATACCAAGCCTACCTTAAGTGGTAGACCTACCCCAGCTTCTACTTCTGATAGCCCCAAAATAGAAACTTACCCAGGGTTTAGAATCCCAGAAATTCCCTAAACTATCTGATACCTTTTAGGTGACAGGAAGTGTCATTGAGAAAATCAATGCGCAGCTTAACAACTTCAACATCTCCAAAAAAGATGGCAAAAAGGTTTCTACCCTACAAGAAAAATCTGTTCAAACCATTCAGGAGAAATCCACTCTCCTACAAAGGCTGTCCAATGATCGTTTTCATAACATGAAAAACTATCATAATAAACCTTCTTTCCCAGACCTTCAGTATGAAGAAAATGCCTTTTAAGCACTTCATCTCATGAAGGAAGGAGCATCACAGAATGGAATATTGATGGCCTAGCTGAGCATCAAGTTTACAACAAGCTCCATGAGATGGGAGTTGCCATAACAGCCTACAAATTAAGAGGCTCTACTGATAAAGATGTCTCATCTATGATAGCTGCAGGTTTCACCGGAATGTTAAAACATTGGTGGGATAACTATTGTACAGATGATATTAAGCATCTTATTATCAATGCGTCTACAACAGAAACAGTCGCTAAGATAGAAGGCACCAGCCAGACCACTTCTCAAATCACCAGAGAAGATGCTTGCGCTACCCTCTTATACCATATCGCTAAACATTTCATTGGCGAACCAAAACTATTTCAAGATACGAGTCTCCAAATCTTGAATAACCTAATTTGTCCAACTTTGAACGACTTCATCCATTATAAGCATGCTTTTCTTAGCAAAGTTATGATCCGCCCAGAATATAATCTGGATTTCTGGAAGGAACACTTCATCAGTGGTTTACCTACCCTTTTTACCGATAAAATTAGGACAAAAATTCAAGATCACAATAACGGTCAAATCCCCTACAAAAACCTTACCTATGGTGATTTAATAAGCACCATCAACATTGTAGGGCTAGAACTTTGCACAGATATCAAGCTTAAGCATCAGCTTAAAAAAGAACAGTATTCTTCCAGAAGAGAACTTGGAAGTTTCTGCAGAGATTTTGGCTTTATCACTCCCCCAGATAAAGCAACAAAACACAAAAGTGAAAAGAAATTTCACAGGAAGAAATCCCAAAGAAGGGATGATTTTACCAGATCTAGGAAGAAGAAATCTAGGTCTAGGAAACCCAAAGATTCCAGAGTAGATGTTTGTTGGATGTGGCAAAGCAGGTCACAAATCTAACGAATGTCGATCAAAAACCAAAAAGAAGAAAATTAATCTTCTTAACATCATGATAATACCAAGGAGAAGCTCCTTGCTATACTCGATGAAACCTTTTCTGAATCTTCAGACTC
Organism: Jaltomata sinuosa; assembly: GCA_003996215.1. NCBI lineage: Eukaryota > Viridiplantae > Streptophyta > Magnoliopsida > Solanales > Solanaceae > Jaltomata > Jaltomata sinuosa. The sequence continues at coordinate 31,952 of QJPP01005089.1, forward strand.
ATTTGAGGAATACAGTGATAACGAGGACATTAATCTTCTTTATGAATCTGATAAGAGCCAATCAGGAAAAGATTGCACTTGTACTGAAACTTTCTGTACTTGTGATAATACACCCCTGTCTATTAAAGTACTCTCAGACCATTCTAAAGAAGCTCTTTTTGATGTCATCCAACATATTGCTGATGATGAGGCTAGAAATCATTTTCTCCTAGAACTCAAAGCCATTATCCTCAAAACAGACAAACCAAAAGGCCGTCTAGTTGTTGAGCCTTTTAGCATGAGGCAGATCATGAATCGTTCTGATAACCATTCAGAACCATCTATCTTTGACCTTCATCATGAAGTTTCTAGTCTTAAACAAGAGATTAGAGATATCAAATGTCGACTAGGAAAAGTCAAAATGGATGTCCTTACAGATCAGGTTCTTAAGAAGATCCCTCTGCAAGAATCAAATTCAGACCATGAGTCTTCACAAAATAATGATGATGACAATCCAGTCAATAATGACCATCTGGCTGAACCTTTTGACACAGGTAACAACCCTTCGTCCTCAGAAACCTCAGGAGTAACTGTTATTACATCAATAAGACCTCAGAGTCATCATATTCCTATCAAAATTGTTATTAATAAAAAATTTGTGATCAACAAAGTTGCTTTACTTGACAGTGGTGTAGATCGTAACTGCATAATAAAAGGTATAGTACCAACAAAGTATTTGCAAAAAAGTACTTCAAAATTAAACTCCGCTATAGGAGAACTCTTGAAAATTAACTATAAGCTTTCTAAAGCTCATATTTGCAATAATGGCATTTGTTTAACAAATGATTTTGTAATAACAGAAGATATCAATGAAGATATTATTCTGGGTATACCTTTTATCACTCAGATAAAACCTTATTTTACTGACTTAGATGGTATTAATACCACTATTCTGGGAAAAAATTACATTTTCCTTTTATCAAAATCTTTTCACAAGATGAAAGTAATTTTATAAGAGAAAACACAGTTTTTCGTATTAACTATCTCTCACAACATGTCACCTTCTTAAAAGATGAAATTCGTGTAAAGAAAATCGAACAGATTTTAAAAACCCAGGAGATGGTTAGTAAGATAGCTGATCTTCAGAAAACTTTTGAAAAAGAAATATGTTCTGATTTTTCGAATGCTTTTTGGGAAAGAAAAAGACATATAATTGACCTTCCATACATTGAAGGATTCAATGAACAAGCTATCACCACTAAGGCGAGGCCTATTCAAATGAATCATGAAATGATGGAATTTTGCAGGAAAGAGATTACTACTCTTTTAAACAAAAAGATCATCAGGGTTTCCAAATCACCTTGGAGTTGTTCTGTTTTCTACGTTAACA